>JAUIMM010000275.1:2845000-3095000 GCA_031769625.1 Taudactylus pleione
TCTTGCTCTGGTGCTCATCTCTGCATCCCCAAATACACTCCAACTATATCAAGAGGTGGCACTTAGAGACATGCAAGAAGTGAACCCTATATAAGAGTATTTATTGGGTGGTCACATAATAAAAAACCTTATATAGAGTTCACTTCTTGCAAGTCTCTCAGTGTTGCTTCTTGTTTTGGTTGGAGCATATATATATATATATATATATATATATATATATGTATGGGTCCTGACGATGGGGCAGATGCCCTGAAATGTAACGTAGACCATGCAATAAATATTTTGCTTTTTTGCCTATTGATTGCAATGTCCTTTGAGTGCCAATTACTTTTTGGATTTCTTCATGTTTCTTTTTGATATGGCACCAGGACTGGCTGTATGATTACAGGAGTGTCGGCCGTTTTGGACATATATATATATATATATATATATATACACACATGTATCACAGTCTGCCGGCACTCAATATAGGCAACTTGCTCCGGTGCTCCCAATAGGAAAAAACGCAATCCAATGAAAGAAAGGGCACTCAGAGACGACAATGGGTACAAAAATCTGTGTATAAACGTTCAAACGTTTTCAGGGACACAGCCCCGTCATCAGGAACATACACATACAACAAAAGAAACACACTTACTACCACCGATATATACCCCACCAGGGTGCCATCCACAGTGCTTCTCCACAGCTCACGCCGCGTGTAGCCGCCTTCCACCGGCATCAGTCACAGACGCACTTCCGGGTCACGCTACCAAGGTAGCCATAGGAACCACATGAGTGCATTCCATTGGCTAACTGCATGCATGCCACACGTGCAACCACAGTAGCCTACCGCCGCGGGGTCGCCACAACACAAACGGCTGATGGGTACAGCTGTGTATGGCAATCCCTGAGCTAGCCAAAACACAAGAGCAATAATATATAAGAAAAATACAATGTAAGAACAGACAATACATACATATAAAACATATCACCAATAACAAATATCAATGGACAGTACCATACAGGATGAAAATAATGTCATGCAGAGTCAATCATAGCATATACATATATCTACGACCCAAGACTTCCATAATCAATGCAGAGACTCAAACACCAGTGGATACACTTAATAGTACAAACTTATAGAAATAACCGGGCAACCCCCAATTACATCAAACAATTCCAATTAATTTTGTCATTCAGCCCACCCGGTTTTGTGGTGCCCAAGCGCATAATCCACCAGGATTCTTTGAACAATAGTGACCTAGCTCGGTCACCACCTCTAAGGGGAAACCGGTACATAGTCAATCATATAATATCTAAGAGAATCCAATGCATGTCCAGCTTCCGCAAAATGCCGAGCTACCGGCTGATCGATATCTCTGCCACTCAACTGCATGCGAATGGCAGAGCGATGTGCTGCCATTATGTGGGCTAACTTTAGAGAAATCAGAGATATCAGAATGATTTCTCTAAAGTTAGCCCTCCTAATGTGTACTTTAAGAGCGTTTGAGTCTCTGCATTGATTATGGAAGTCTTGGGTCGTAGATATATGTATATGCTATGTATTGACTCTGCATGACATTATTATCATCCTGTATGGTATAGTATACAGTACTATAAGTACTGAAATGTTATATTGATTCCTTGGTCTCTGCTTGATTTATTGAGAGGGGAGTGCTTCACCTTCATGCTTCTATTTATCCCTATGTGAGGGCACCCCTGCAGGATTTGGTTTATTATCTGGAGTGCCAGACCAGGAGACTTTCTATATATATATATATATATATATATATATATAATTATATATATATATATATATATATATATATATATATATATATACAGTACTGTGCAAATGTTGTAGGCAGGTGTGGAAAAAATGCTGCAAAGTAGTGTTAATAGTTTATTTTTATCACTTAACAAAATGCTAAGTGAGTGTACAGAATAGATATCTAAACCAGATCTAAATCAAAACAATATTTGGTGTGACCACCCCTTGCCTTCAAATCAGCATCAATTCTTCTAGGTACACTTGCACACAGTTTGGAAAGTACTTGGCAGGGAGGTTGTTCCAAACATCTTG
Organism: Taudactylus pleione; assembly: GCA_031769625.1. Classification (NCBI taxonomy): domain Eukaryota; kingdom Metazoa; phylum Chordata; class Amphibia; order Anura; family Myobatrachidae; genus Taudactylus; species Taudactylus pleione. Next base: position 2,847,069 of record JAUIMM010000275.1, read on the forward strand.
GAGAACTGACCACAGATCTGCTGTGGATTTTGGCTTTCTAAAATTCTTCTGTCTCTTCATGTAATCCCAGATAGACTCGAAATTGAGATCAGCATTCTGTGGGGGCCATATAATAATTTCCAGGACTCCTTGTTCTTCTTTACTCTGAAGAGATTTCTTAATGACAATGGCTATATATTTGGGGTTGTTGTCCTGCTGTAGGGTAAGTTTGAAGCCAATCAGATGCCTCCCTGATGGTATTCCTTCAGAGAACAACCTGCCTTCTGTTACAGCCAAATATTTAAAAATTTTCTCAACAGTCCAGAGCACCTGCTGCCATTTATCTGCACCCCAGTTCCTATGTTTTCATTCATAATTGAGTCACTTGGCCTTGTTTCCACGTCGAAGGTATGGCTTTTTGGCCACAATTCTTCCATAAAGACCACTTCTGGTCAGACTTCTCCAAACAGAATATGGGTGTACCTGGGTCCTACTTGTTTCTGCCAGTTCTGATCTGATGGCACTGCTGGACATCTTCTGATTTTGAAGGGAAGTAAGCATGATGTGTTTTTCATCTGATGCAGTAAATTTCCTTGGCTGACCACTCCATCTACTGTCCTCTCTGTTGGCTGTTTCTTTGTGCATCTTAAAACCCCCAGTCTGCTTTGAAATATTTGCCTGTGATAGACCTTGTTAATGCAGTATAACTACCTTGTGTCATGTTGCTTAATCTTGCCATGGTGTATGACCTGTGACATGAAACTCTTCCACAACTTCACCTTTTTAGCAGATTTTGCCTGTTCCTCACCCAGTTTTAAGCCTCTTATACAGCTGTTTCTGTATCAGTTCATGACTATTTCAACCTACATATCAAAATGATTATCATTATCACCTGTTTGGTATGATTGGTTAATCATACACCTGACTATAATCCTAGAAAATTCCTGACTTTGTGCAAGTGTACCCATAAATATTGATACTGTTTTGAAGGCAAAGGGTGGCCACACCAAATATTGATTTGAATTAGATTTATTTTCTGTTTATTCACTTAGCATTTTGTCAATTGATAAAAAATAAACTACGTATTAAGACTTCTATTTTTGAAAGCATTTTTTCCACACATGCCTAAAACTTTTGCACAGTACTTAATTGTACTATAATTGTGTTTCTATAGCTTTTTCTATAGCTTCACCCCCAGTAGCTCCACCCAAAGATCTTGTACCTAATTTTTCAGAAAAATAGCCCTGTCTAGCACCTTCTAGCATATAATAGCTAGAAGCTGATTGGTTGCTATGGGCAACAACTCCACTTTTAAAAACCCACACTTTAGTAAATATACTCTCTACTCTTTTGCTTTCTCAAGACATAAGGAGATGCAAATCTACAATATGCCCAAATCTAAATATGATAAAATATTGAGTATGCATAGCCATCTTTCCCAGTTTACAATCCAGCTACTACAAAAAGAGGCAAACTAAGGCTTTTCTTTTTATTAATGAAAGAGTATGGTAATGATTAGTATAGATTTACTTTTCATTTTTACCAGGACAAACAATGTTGCAACTTCCAATCATATTAATAAATATACTTTAAAAATGCTCAAAAGAAAATTATCTGCACAGAACAACAAATTTACATACTTTGAATTAAAATTTGTAAGTTCTAGAATGATAACAAGCTCTGTTTCAGTATGTCACAGTCCCCTTCTGCTTTCATGTGGATGCAGCACACAGCCTCTTGCTATATTGAAAGATTTTTCAAGGTACTGTTTCCCAGTGAGATTTATATTTAACTTATCTGTTAGCTGGTCTCTTCTTTTGTTAGAACCTAAAAAAATTGATTTATGCCTCCATTATGAATTATTCTCTTTTCAAAATTGAGTTCAAATATAGATTTCTTCTCTGGGTGCCAAAAACACCTCATACCGTTGTTTGTTGACTGTGTTGAACTTGCACGGTGTAATAAATTATAGCCTCTTCACTGAAAAGGAGACACTTCCCAGAGAAAAGTTAGACTTGATTAAGTGTATTGTATTTATCTAAATCATAAATACTTTTGTAATTAGATTTCACATTAATAACTGTTGATTTTTTTTTTTAATGGCCGAAGAATGATTAATTAGTGTAAAAGAACACAAACTATTACATAACATTATCTTTAAGCATGTTCCTTTTTATTCTTCAGTATATAAAGGGAGATATTTTCCTTTTACAATTTTTTTTACTTTAAAAAAATAAAACTAATATAACAGCCAAGATTTGGAATTTGTGAAAATGTTATGATAATTAACTAGTGGTTTTATGAACTTTAATTTGGCAATTTACAGTAATTTTTTCTAGAGAAGCAGTGATAATGATGGTGATGATAAAATTAGTACTGCTACTATTACTACTAATAATCATCATCTTCATCTTAATAAATCCATTTTTAATTATATTAAATGTTATATATGCAGAGATGATTATATAGATTTTGCACAAGCTGGATTTTGCTAGATTTTACCAAGACTCTCAGATCTGGTTCACAAGCATATGGAAGTGCACTTAACTGATGAAACTGACAGAAGTCTGCAAAATGTGTTGTTTTAGCTCATCGCAAGGGAAATATTTGATTGTGTTTTATTATTCTATTTTACATTTTTTAATATATATTTAAATAAAAAAACATTTTATAGCCACTAAATTTGATACTAATTACATATGTCAAAATGCTACCTCTCATCAGAATGTTTTGAACCTGGGGCATCTCCATCATATTTTAAGAAATTAGCCATTTTCATGACAACCCCTGCAGAAGATATTGGGAGGGGGTTGGGTATGAAATCCCAGCAGTAGGGATGCCTGCTGTCAATATGCTGACAGCAGCTTCCCAATGTTGGAAATCCCATCAGGGGTCAGGTAATTATGTTAACCCTCCCCCCTTCCTCCCCTAACTTTTCCTTCTTGCACTGTAATCCTAACCCTCCCCATCCCACACCTTAACCCTCCCCATTAGTGCCTAAATCTAACCCTCCCCAGTGGTTCCTAACTCTAACACCCCCATCAGTGTTGCCTAACCCCCTCCCCCTGTGGCTAAAAGTTAAGGGCACCCTGGCTTACCTTTGATCAGGATGCCATTCTTTCAGGATTCCAGCATCAGCCTGTGGGCTGACATTGGGATTTAGCCACCTATAATATGTCCCGGGTCGGGATTCCGAAAGACGGCTTCCCCTTCTGTCAGAATTCCATTAACTACATCCCATTGGGAACATCAAGTGATAATTTGTGCATGTGCAGCGAAAAAGAATGTGCTTGTGTAAGCAAAATGGCTGTTCATTGCATCACTATAGCAGTAGAGAGTGTGTTGTCCATTTGAAGCCTATACTGATTAAGGTGCACAGTTGAAAGCAGCCCTTGGGTACATGCCACTTTGCCCATACCTTTGCACAACTACTGTACAAATTAATAAAACAGCTTCAATTTCCCTAACCATAATAATTTATACAAGTGTCTTGAACTGTACTCATGCAATCAAGTAATATAAGACCATTCTTATAAGAAATATGCATCAGTTTATTAATAGAGATGGGAAAAGTTGTTTCCAGAATGTGTTTCAGTCAAATGTGTGATAATTTTACCTTATCCACTGTTCCTCCTGAAACAAAAAAAAGTAACGTCCAAAAAAAATGTCTCAACAGCACTTCTCTGTCAGATTATGGCAGTGAAAATATTGGAAAGCAAGACATGGTTAATTAACTCAAGATCTGTGTGGAAATAGATATATTTTGCATAATTTCTTTAAATATATTCTATTTTTGGTTAGATTCACACATTTGAGAATTTGATATTCAAACATTCAACTGCAGATGATTATTTTTGCCAAGTCTGTGAAATTCCTTGTGAATATCAGTATTTCTTTCTTTATACTAAGCCAATCTCTTATTTCACATTCTTCAGTCTGTAACAATAGATTTCAAGGCTATTTTGTGCACCACCAAGAGAGCTGATGGACATGTTTTTCATCTGTTGCTTTAACTAAAATAGAAGATTAGTTCTTGCTTGATGGATTCTTTGTCTTCATGAATATTTAAAAGGGATTTTTTTCAGTCCCCAAAGATTATAGCTTTACTCAAGAAGTGATAGACTCTCTCATTTAAGATCTATTTCTGTATGAGCTGAGCAAATTATATATATATTTTATTTTAGTAGAAACATGTGAACATATGTTAAGTTTGATGAAAATATTAGATGTGATACAGTCTAAAATATATATACTGTAAATAACACTATGGACCAAATGTAATTGGGTGTCAGTTTCAGCAACAGGATAAAGTGACAGGCTGGACAGAGCCAGGGGGCTAGTAATGATTTTTGGGAGGGGATGCACGTCATTTAAAAACAAATCTCATGGATACATGCATGTTTCTGTGTTACTCTGACTTGCTCAGGATATACCCCGCTATTCTGAAGCTGGTCTATTATATGGTAACTTTTAATAAACTTTTTTTTGCGAGTTACATTAGGCGAGTTTACCACAAAACTCGCAATTTACATTTAGCCCTATAACACAGTATTATATATATATATATATACAGTAGATACAGTATATATATACAGTATATATTTATATAAATATATATATATATATAATCCTCATGGTGCAGCACTCCTGGAAATAATACTCTAAGGCAGCCTGTACTGTGGCAACGTTTCAATGCTCTTGGCACTTTCGTCAGGTCAATCACAAATCTTACCTTATTATAGCAAACAAAACATCCAGTGACAGCACTCCTCCGGAATTCCGGAAGTGGGATGCACCACCCGGTCTGGTGGCGCATGATGAGTGACATCATCAGCCGATGATTCACTCGTGTGAGACCATCACCATGGAAACAAAACTACAATAGTATCTGCAAACAAAACACACATACCAGCAATGAATACAATGAAACAAGGGCACATCAGGACAATAACAGACTAGCGTACTGGGTTACTAACACCAGATCACTATCTGGTACTAATACTGTATATGGGCCACGGTGATAACACAAAAGTTATATTGACTACCGAGTTTAATTAAACCCTATGCATATAACTAATAATGTGATTTTTTTTGTACATAAGAGTATAAGTACTGTAAATACTAGGTTACTTCATATATAATGCTGTAGACCCAAGTGGTCATTAAGCCCCTTGGGAACAAGGGTCCCCAGTTGGAAGATCCACCTGGTCTCACATTGAAGCAACTTCTGTGAGTGATTGCCTCTTTGCAATTGCACTGCTATATGGTCAATCATATGGTACCTAAGTGCAGCAAGTGTGTGGGGTGCCTGCCAGAAGTGACGTGCCACATCCTGTTCACTTTCACCTGTATTTAAGTGGATCTAATTGCTGACCTGTGAGCCGTCATACGTTCTCTGAACATTCTTTCAGTTTTACCAATGTATGACAGCCCACAGGGCAAATTATCTGGTACACCACAAATTTAGAGCTGCAAGTAAGCCTATATTGTATGTGATACGTCTTACCCGTGTGCGGGTGTTGAAAAGTATCCCCAGATATAATGTACTGACATGTGGTGCATGTACATCTAATACATCCCATCTTAGCTGTTAAAAAATTTGTGGGAGTAGCTATATTGGTAATATCGGTTTTCACCAATATGTCACGCAAATTCCTACCACGTTGGTGACACGGCATGAGTTGGGTATTTGCAAGGGTCAAATCCTTGTCAGATTGAATAAGGGGCCACATCTTTTTCGAAATGTGCTTAATGCCATTGCTAACAGTATTAAATCTCATCACCCAAGGTAATTTCTGTTTAATAGGGACAATAGCTTTATCAGCCAATAGAACATGCCTATCCATCTCTAGCACCTTCCACTTAGCCTCCTATAACAAGCCATAAGGGTAACTTCTTGCCAGGAACTTATTAATCATGGTATCCATTTCTTGAAATGCAAGGTTTTTGGCACAACCATGGCTATTTTTTTACCTTTTGCCTTGAGACTTACCTCTGCCAGCTGCTCCATGGATCTGTGTGTGCAATTTGCCTTGAGGATCTTCTCTGATCATGCTGGCTGCAACACTTCTCTGTATGCATTCCCTTCCACACTGATTGTTCACCTGGGCTCTCCTCTGTCTGTGAGCATTGCTAGTCTTGATTGGAATCGCAGGTGTGGTTCTGATTCTCAGTGCTGTAGAGATGAATACTCCCTCTGCATGTTGTGCCTTCCACCACTCAGAATGCTACTGCCAGACCACCTGTCCATGTCCACCAATTGCTGCCAGACCCAAGGAATGTATATCCTCAACTGATGGCATTCTGGGCCTGAACATCTCATTACTTCCCATGGTGTATGGTTCGTGCTGCTACTGTGTACTAGTGTATCCAAGCTCCTGCTACTGCAATTCCTGCCAATTCAGAAAACCTGCTGCTGCAATATCTGGCTATCCCGAAAACCTGCTTTAGCAATACCTGGCAATCCAGAAATCCTACCAGTTCCCTGGCCAGTGCGTTAAGTCCATTGTTGTTGCATGAATTATGATCCTAAGTTCCCTGTGTATTACCAGTGCTTCCTAGCACAGCCCACTATACTCCAGTCTGGAGTGATATTCCAAGTCCATTCCACGATACTCCAGTGCGGAATGATATACCAAGTCCATTCCATGATACTCCAGTCCGGAGTGATATTCCAAGTCCATTCCATGATACTCCAGTCCGGAGTGATATTCCAAGTACATTCCATGATACTCCAGTCCATAGTGATATTCCAAGTCCATTCCATGATACTCCAGTGCGGAATGATATACCAAGTCCATTCCATGATACTCAAGTCCGGAGGGATATTCCAAGTCCATTCCACGATACTCCAGACCGAAGTCAAGTTCCAAGCTCACCAGTTCAATTCTCATTACTCCTGTCCAGAGTCAACTTCCAAGTTCATCAGTTCAATCCACGTCATTCCAGTCCAGAGTCAAGTTCCAAGTTCACCAGTTCAGCTCAGCAAGTCATCCTGCTGGTTATTGTCCGGTTCCACCAAGTCTTCTACTAGTTCCACTCCAACGTTACAAGTTTCCTGTTCCTGTCATTTATCACCAAAGGCAGTTCTCACTGCTATACAATTCTTTCACAAATAGAGCTATTTACCTCAACCACAGTTCCAGTTAAGCCGGTCTCTGCTGAATCCACTTCAACACCTGAGTCAGGTAATTCTCATACACCAATCATGACAGTTTTCATCTGAGGTAATTCTCTTGATGCGCAATAAATGTGAATGCAGTAGACCCCGTTTAAGAGGAATATGATGGAAACGATCCATATTCAAGAGATTGTTCCTGTCTGTGGGCTTACTAAATAGAGAGGTGGCAATAGAGCCATTTGAAATAGAAATCTTAATGTCAAGGAAGTAGATACTAGTATCACTAAGGGCATAGGTGAATTTCACTGGGTGTTGCTTGGCATTATGTGCCTCAATTAATGCACTGAATTTCTCCTTTGGGCCCTAGTAAATCATCAATGTATCGATAATAGAATACAATATGCCTTGAAATATCACTATCATCAAATTAAATTTCTTGTTCCACTTGAAACATGTACATGTTGGCATACGATGGGGCCACACTGGACCCCATGACACAGCCGTTGCATGTAGAACCTACCATCAAATAAAAATAAATTATTAATGCGGGTCATTACCAATAAGGACATGCAGAGCTCAACATCACCACCATGAAACAACCTATGTTTAGTAATATACCATCTGGCCGCATCAATTCCCATGTCATGCGGGATCACAGTATAAAGACTGTTAACGTCAATGCTACACAGCCAAAGGGTCTCATCAAAGTATGGTAGCACCATTCATTTCTTAAGTAGAGTACTAGTGTCCAATAAAAAATGAGGGTGACTTTAGATACATGGCTGGAAAAGAGAGTCCAAAAATAGTGCAGTTGGTTGTAGTAATGAATTTCTGGTGGAGATTATTGGATGTCCAGGTGGCTGGATTAATAATTTGTGTATTTTGGTATAGAATAAAGTACTGGCACCACTGGATGTGCTGGAATAAGTGCATTGCATAATTGAGATGGAATTATATTATTTGTAACGGCATTACTCAGCAACATTGTAAGATCTTTAATTTTCTTAGGCCCATATTCAATTTGAGGCGAAAAGCCGGAGTCGGCGAAAAAGTTTTGCCGATGATGTCATTTCGCCAGGTGGAAAGTATCACCGTATTGAATTTGAAAGACTTTCCACCTAGGCGGAAAGTCAATGCAATGTAGTAGGCAGAAAAGTTTCGCCTATGAATAGCAGGCGGAAAAAAGTGCAGAATTGGGGTTTTGCGGTGCAACATTGCGGGAACCCCTGTGCAATCTTGGGACAGTCCCCCAAAGGTAAACTGCATCAAAAAAAAAAAAAAAAAACTTAAGAACACCCCAAAATATCACTTTGAATTTGGGGGCAAAAACAAATGTTGGGGGACAAAGTACAAACCTAGCCAACTAGACTCCAGGGGGACCCTAAGTATGCTCCAGGTGTTTTTTTCATTGCAGGTGCTTGTGGCAGGTGGATTTTTCATAATTTTTGAAACTTAACTTTAGCAACTTTTAAATATGCTGGCCCCCATTTTCAAGTACCCCAAATTTGCTGGAATAAGTTATTTTCTACAAAAAAAACACATGAATACTATTCTTCACCACTTGTACAAAAATGCTATTTAGCAGCTATTGAGGCCGTTTAAAAACACCAAATACCTTCAGCAACCCAAATTGGGGGTAACTATAGCTAACCCCCATGTCAGAGCATCTTTTGGGGGGTGTCAGGCTGATTTCCCCAAATCTGACAAGTCTTTCCACTTGTTTAAGTTTCGCCGGGTCCCATTTTTGCGTACTTTCAAATTGAATACAGGGATGCGCGGGCACGCTCACGATACTTTTCCACCTGCAAAACAGGCAAGGTAGGCGAAAAGTCCAGGAGGCGGAAAAGTATCGTGGGTCCGCTCAAATTGAATACATCTCTTAGTTGGATCTTTATAAAGTCTTTGTTAGGTGGTCTGGTCATCCAACTGTCTCATAATTTCCATTTTATAGTCACACATATTTTGAACTACAAGAGCACCTCCCTTATCGCCAGGTCTTTCTTGTTAGCCAAGTTATCCAAAGCTATGCTTTCATTTTTACACAAATTGTAACGTACATCAGAAGTTTGAGACATGTGTTCTTCGGATTCTTGACTCAATATCCTAAAAAATGTTGTGATGGAGGCATTGAATGACTGCTTGCCAAAGGTAGACTTTGATTGAATCTTCGCCAATTGTGTTGGTAGTTGGTATTGAGGAGACTGCATGGATGGATTTTTAAAGAAATTTTCTTTCCATTTTAACTGCCTATTGAGCTAATACTGTTCAATTTGCCAATGTAATAGATTTGGCCGATTAGTGGGGACGAAAGATAGCCCCTTAGACAGCACCTTGGTTTCCACATCAGTGAGTTTATAGTTGGATAGGTTAACAATTAAGTTTTCCAAAGTCTGGGGGTTTTCCTCCATGTCCCCTGCCTCTTCCATTGTTGGCCACATCTGGTGAATTTACTTTTGCACCTCCTCCTGGTCCCTTGGCTCTTGTTACCACCCCTATAGGGTGCTTACTAAGAGTGCTCGTCTGTGGGGTTTCAGCTTCACTGCCTGTTGATGTAAATTCATTAGATGACTCAATGTCCTGTGGGCATTGGTTTTTCCTCCTATAAAAATGTTTTCTATCACCCTTGTTGGAATTATCAGTCCAACGGTATACATTATGATTTTCATAGTCTAAATCAACTTTTGTTTTCTTGTCAGTTTTAAATTTAATTAGATCGCATTTATAGATCTGCAATTGATTATTTAATTTGTCATACCATTTAGCTGCTTCATCATTTTCCAGCACTGGTTTATGAATTAATTCAAATGAGGCAATCTTCTCCTTGTGATTATTCATCTCCTTGGGGGATTGCTCGATGATAAGCAGTATGAGATCCATTGAGCATTTGTTAAAATTGCCACCCATTTTTTACAAAATGCCGGGTCATTGCAGCCAATTGTGGGGCTGTTTCTTACCTTCAATCCCCAAGGTATTTTTATAGCTCTGTAATATTCGCTAAGCAAAATGCAGTGATAATAGAAGTCAATTTCTTTCCGTTTAAAGTTCAACAATTTCCTATACAGATCTTCAGCAGAGATTGCTTCAGCTTGTTATTGCCATCTCTCTATTTAGTAAGCCCACAGACAGGAACAATCTCTTGCATATGGATAGTTTCCATTCTATTCCTCTTAAACGGGGTCTACCATATTCACAATTATTGCACATCAAGAGAAAACAGATGAAAACCTTGCATTGCAAGAGATGGATACCATGATTAATAAGTTCCTGGCAAAAGGTTACCCTTATGGCTTGTTACAAGAGGCTAAGCGGAAGGTGCTAGAGATGGATAGGCATGTTCTATTGGCTGATAAAGCTATTGTCCCTATTAAACAGAAATTACCTTGGGTGATAAAATTTAATAGCAGGTTTTCTGGATTGCCAGGAATTGCAGTAGCAGGAGCCCGGGATACACTAGTACACAGTAGCAGCATGAACCATACACCATGGGAAGTAACAAGATGTTCAGGCCAAGAATGCCATCAGGGGAGGATATACATACCCTGGGTCTTGCAGCAATTGGTGGACATGGACAGGTGGTCTGGCAGTAGCATTCTGAGTGGTGGAAGGCACAACATGCAGAGGGAGTATTCATCTCTACAGCACTGAGAATCAGAACCACACCTGCGATTCCAATCAAGACTAGCAATGCTCACAGACAGAGGAGAGCCCAGGTGAACAATCAGTGTGGAAGGGAATGCATACAGAGAAGTGTTGCGGCCAGCTTGATCAGAGAAGATTCTCCAGGCAAATTTCACACACAGATCCATGGAGCAGCTGGCAGAGGTAAGTCTCAAGGCAAAAGGTAAAAAATAGCCAGGGTTGTGACAAAAACCTTGCATTCCAAGAAATGGATACCATGATTAATAAGTTCCTGGCAAGAGGTTACCCTTATGGCTTATTACAAGAGGATAAGCAGAAGGTGCTAGAGATGGATAGGCATGTTCTATTGGCTGATAAAGCTATTGTCCCTATTAAACAGAAATTACCTTGGGTGATAAAATTTAATAGCAGGTTTTCTGGATTGCCAGGAATTGCCAGGAATTGCAGTAGCAGGAGCTTGGATACACTAGTACACAGTAGCAGCATGAACCATACACCATGGGAAGTAACAAGATGTTATGGCCAAGAATGCCATTAGGGGAGGATATACATACCCTGGGTCTGGCAGCAATTGGTGGACATGGACAGGTGGTCTGGCAGTAGCATTCTGAGTGGTGGAAGGCACAACATGCAGAGGGAGTATTCATCTCTACAGCACTGAGAATCAGAACCACACCTGCGATTCCAATCAAGACTAGCAATGCTCACAGACAGAGGAGTGCCCAGGTGAACAATCAGTGTGGAAGGGAATGCATACAGAGAAGTGTTGCGGCCAGCATGATCAGAGAAGATTCTCCAGGCAAATTTCACACACAGATCCAAGGAGCAGCTGGCAGAGGTAAGTCTCAAGGCAAAAGGTAAAAAATAGCCAGGGTTGTGACAAAAACCTTGCATTCCAAGAAATGGATACCATGATTAATAAGTTCCTGACAAGAAGTTACCCTTATGGCTTATTACAAGAGGATAAGCAGAAGGTGCTAGAGATGGATAGGCATGTTCTATTGGCTGATAAAGCTATTGTCCCTATTAAACAGAAATTACCTTGGGTGATAAAATTTAATACTGTTAGCGATGGCATTAATCGCATTTCGAAAATGATGTGGCCCCTTATTCAATCTGACAAGGATTTGACCCTTGCAAATACCCAACTCATGCCGTGTTACCAACACGGTAGGAATTTGCGTGACATATTGGTGAAAAACGATATTACCAATATAGCTACTCCCACAATTTTTTTAACAGCTAAGACGGGATGTATTAGATGTACAGTATATGCGCCGCATGTCAGTACCTTATATCTGGGGATACTTTTCAACACCTGCACACGGGTAAGATGTATCACATATGATACAGACTTACTTGCAGCTCTAAATTCGTGGTGTACCAGATAATTTGCCCTGTAGGCTGTCATACATTGGTAAAACTGAAAGAATGTTCAAAGAATGTACAGCCTGTGGAACGTCACTTCTGCCAGGCACCCCAAACCCCTGCTGCACTTAGGTACCATATGATTGACCATATAGCAGTGCAATTGCAAGGAGGCAATCGCTCACAGAAGTTGCTTCAATGTGAGACCAGGTGGATTTTCCAACTGGGGACCCTTGTTCCCAAGGGACTTAACGACCATTTGGGTCTACAGCATTATATATGAAGTAACCTAGTATTTACAGTACTTATACTCTTATGTACGAAAAATCACATTATTAGTTATATGCATAGGGTTTAGTTAAACTCGGTAGTCAATATTACTTTTGTGATATCACCATGGCCCATATACAGTATTAGTACCGGATAGTGATCTGGTGTTAGTTACCCAGTACGCTAGTCTGTTATTGTCCTAATGTGCCCTTGTATCATTGTATTCATTGTTGACATGTGTGTTTTGTTTGCAGATACTATTGTAGTTTTGTTTCCATGGTGATGGTCTCACATGAGTGAATCATCGGCTGATGATGTCACTCATCATGAACCGCCGCACCGGGTGGTGCGTCCCGCTTCTGGATTAGTGCAGTCACTGGGTGTTTTGTTTGTTTATTTAAGGTAAGATTTGTATACTGTTTCTTTTGACCTGACTCAAGTGCCAAGAGCATTGAAATGTTGCCACACTACATGCTGCCTTAGAGAATTAATTCCAGGAGTGCTGCACCGTGAGGATTGTATGTACATTTATTGTGCGGGCATCCGGTATTTAACATATTCTATGGGGAGAGCCGGATCTGCAGGAGGTTGAGATGTAGATATATATATATAGTCAAAGGTCCACTGCACTCGCCACTCCCAGATTTGGGTGCAAACCTGCACTCGCCGTTTCCAGGCCTGGAGTGCAAAGTGGCCTGTGACCACATTGCTTAAATAAATAAAAACAGAAAACTCATAACTTTTAAATCACTCACAATAATACATAAATAATGGGGGTTTTGGTCATGGATTGATCAATACATTTAAGCCTGCAGCCCACATCACGGGACCCCATTTCTCTGCAGGTCCTACAATATCCGTCATACTTATGGAAACCTGGTAGCTGCTATCACAGAGTTTAAACTGAAAACATGTTAAATGGTTTAAAGCTCACCTGCCAACTAACTTATTGTTTTTCAAGGTAAGGCGGTCACCAAACAGCTTCTATCATACTACCAAAAAGGCAGCTGACAGGTTAATATAAATGAGCCTGCACTGGGGTGCATATTACATATTTTAATTTTTTTTTTGTATCCTGAGGAAAGATCCAATACAAGAGTTCTGTAACATTGATATATTCAATTATGAGTGTATTGTGTTGCTTGTGAAATCGCTAGGAGAGCTGCCTATTGCTGCATATACTGTACTTTTTTCCTTCCCATTGTTTGTAAAGGTAATTGAGGAAGGCACTGGGTGCAAACTACACTCTTAACTGTCTGGAGTGCTGACCGCAACTGATGCATATATATATACTGTATATATATATATATTTATATATATATATATATATATATATGCAACGAAGGTTTGTTACTCCTCCTCCATCCAAAAAAAATTGGTGCCCTCTGCAGGAATGGAATACAAATGGCAACAGTGGCAGCAGCACTCCCACAATAAACACTAGTAAAGTGTTTCTTTCTTCCTGACGAAAATCTATTTGATCAAAATGTAGGTTTCTTTAAACCTGACTCTACTAGTGTTTATTATGGGAGTGCCGCTGTCACTGTTGCCGTATATATATATATATATATATATACGTAAGTTTAGGCGGTGGGGAAGGAGGGGTTAGGTTTAGGCACTTAGACGGAGGATTATTGTTAGGCACTTGGGGGGAGGTTAGGGTTAGGCACCCCTAAGGGAGGGTTAGGAGGTAGAATAGGTTAGTGAATACTTACATTGGGACGATCGGGATTTTCATCCTTGTCGGGCTTATGCTGTTGGGATTTGAACCGCCGGCCATGCAGTAAATCATACTGAATCCATATATATACCTCATATATTATTCTGATCTGTAACTCTTCCCCCCAACCTCCTTATTGCGCTCGCTATATCCCTTATACAAAGAAATGCCTCAGTGATTACACTTATGTACCACTGTTCAGGTCCCTCTTCCCTATACATCAGTGAGAGCAGTGTCTGGTGTGATTTAAAGACCAATCATATGCAAAACTACAGAAGATAAGTTAAAAATCAATCATCACTAGCAAGTAGCAGTAGTAGATCACATTAGAATTGGATGAATTCATAAGACCTCACATAAACCAGATTAAATCAAGAAGTTATATCTTTCTAACCAAGGAGGAAATGTATCAAAAGTAGATAAGTGGAGAGCTTGCCGATAGAAACCAATCAGCATCTATCTAACAGAGGGGGGCTGCTCAAACAGCTTTATACAAAAATGCAACACTTTAACTAATAGGTTTAATTATTAACACAAATAATAATGTTAAAAATACACAGACTTACAATAAGCTTAACAAATAAAGAGTATCATATAAAACCCATCCACAGCATTTCTTTTTTGGTGTTAAAATGTTTTTATTTTTTTTGCAGTGTATTATCAAGCATTATTATCTTCCTTACCTATTGATTTCAGCTGTAACAGACTTTTTATTAGGTTTCTGTTGTTTCATTCAAGGTCTGCTATATTAAATCTCTAAAAGTGTCCTTGTTACTTTTGTGTATATTCCATTTCAGGAACTGTAAAGTAAGGAAGAAAATTAAAGAACCTTTCATGGAGAGAAGCTGACAAAGCTGAACTCCTCTTCTCTAGTTGCTCTTCGACTAAATCATCTCAGTTAAAAGTAAACTGCATAGAATTACTGTATGCCTTCCATGCCCTTCATTTAAAAGCTCTTTGGCAAGTATAAATTAAAGATAAAATGAAACATACCTATTGCTGAAATAAAGCTGACAAAGCTGTGCTTTGTACTTTCTAGTTACAGATTGAATGGAGCTGTATCTAGTAAATCCATTTGTATAGAATCCTGACGCCTCGGCCGGGTTTGAAATAATTAAAGATGCCGTCCGTAGAAAGGAAGGAAAAAAACTGTAGCGAGTTGTTCCTCAAGGCACCGCTGACATTGCGAAGGGTAAATCCTGACCCTTGGTCCAGCATCAGACGATGAAAAACATCATTCATTGGCCTAAGCAACTTGCACTTCAAATTCAAATTTAACTTTAGATTCAAATCAAGGTCCCAGAAAAAAAAAGAAAAAAGAAAATCAACATTTCTACCTGTGCTAGTTTATTTAAGGTAGTGTATTCAATGCAGAAGTGCGAGAACTTGTTACATGCACGGGACACTTGAATCAGGCTTGCCGTGAAAAGCCTTAATGGATGCAGTAATAGATCTACTTACTAGATATTGTTAGATAAAGTTTGCAATGAAGCTATTAGTGCTGAATACATGGAATAGCTAAGAAAAAATATATAATATAATTGCTCCTCATTACACAGATGTGTCCTCATTTGGCCAATCCTCAAATCGCACATTTGGTGTGCCACGGATTTTGCGAACAAGCCAGGCCATGCGTTCCGCCAAATTTGTGTCTTATTAGCATCACTAATGTGACGAAAATATAATGCATGAGTAAACTAGACACTGGCACTGGTATTGAATGCAGTATCTGTATGTGACTCAAATGCTAACCTGGGATAAAAGGCAAAATACTGAGGATCAGTATGAATGAACCATGCAATGAGACATTGTGCTTAATCTGGGGCTATATACCGACTCCATTGCAACAGAAATACTTATCCTATGCAAGAAAAGTTTTCTATCTTCTACTGCGCAGAATAAATGCAGCCTATATACACTGTAACCAGGAGCTCCAACACGGTTCCACAATGTAAACTATATAAACCAAAAAGAATAACAGGAATAGTAACGCTTTGACAAAGATAAACCGTAAACAGTAGGGTGACAACACTTATGGCCAATCAATTCTACATGGACACACAATATCAACATTAGGAATATTTTCATCTAACACCCATATCTATTATCCATACTTGAATGGGGAATATATGTTTCTGTGTGTTTTTTCTTTGTCTGGGGTATCCTGTACATCTACTTCAAGGTACAGTATGTGTCCCCTTTAATATAATCTGGGTCACAGTTTGTGTATAGTGTGTACGATTATGAGAATGGCATAATGCACAGTCCATGGACCTATTGGATAGAACGGGGTAAACAATTCTAATGCTGTGTTCTTTTTTAGTTATACAGGTTAAACCTGAGAATGGCCACCTAAGAGTTAACTATCCTAATAGATCTCTGAACCACAACAGAGGACCAGTGCTTTGTTTGCATTCCAAAGAGGATTAATGCAGCTATTTCCGCATTTCATGAACAGGATACAAGTGGTCACGTTATAGGAAGTCAGGATTTGTACACCAGTCCTGGTATGTTATATATTTATCTTGGTTAATAAATTATATGTGTTTTACAGTCTCTGGATGTTAGATCTGAGTTAATGAGACACAGTCCTTGATACATTGTATTCACTATCCGCTATCTATGTACTTTCCAACTTTCTATGAACTGTAATTAGCACTTTAGATTATTGGCACTATAAGGCGCTCTGATCCTATTTCACTTTCTACATAGTAAATAGTACTCCCCTGTAAATGGAATAGTCCTCCTTCCAGGGAGAATTCAAATGTAGCATGAAAATGACTACCAGTTATCCTCCCGTCCAATGAGAAATGGCTACTATGGAACATCGATTATATGGCCTCACATTTCTATGACCTTGAATTACAGGGTAGAATATTCTACACGTGTCAAACGCACTTATCCTGTTTTATATATAGATTTAGATATTATACAAATTAATAAATTGTTTTTTGTTTTTACACTACAGTCTAAGGCTAGTTTTCTTTAACACAAATTTCAATCAGTTGAGTGTACATGATATCTATATTAATCCATTATCTAAGAGAGGTGGAGCCCTCTTTGTTGGGTGCTGTCACAGATTATGGACTAGTCCAATGGTTCCCAGAGCACAGTTTATCCTAATTGAGCATGACTTATACTGGGATGTTAATACTTGTACATGGTAGAGGACTGTGCTACCCTGTGTTTGAATAATATTTGATTGGTTAGAGCAGAGGTTCCCCAACTGTGCCATTACAGTCCAGATTTTAAAGATATCCATGCTTGAGCACAGGTGACTTAATAAGTACTGTACCTCAGTCAATTTGATTTAACCATCTGGGTTCAAGGATGGATATTCTTAAAACCTGGACTTTAATGGCGGAGTTTGGGAACTTCTGGGTTAGAGTATTTAAAGCTAGTAGATCAAGTTGCCCGATACACCTTAAAAAAGACCCATATAGGGCCGAAACCCATTGGCGGGATAACTGGCAGTCTCATCAGGACCTGCCTAGCAGTGGAGGAAGGAATTTTAAAAGTGGTAATACCCTGTGGGATTCCAAATATCTGGGGTGCATTACTGAATACTTTGCTCTTTGATAGGAAAACCCATCTGCTTATTTTATTGTTTTTTAATAAAAGGTTTTATACTATGACCTTTTTAGGTTTACTTATGAAATTGGAGATACACAGCAGACTACCCACTATTCTATCAGCTGACTGTCATCGGTCATCCATCGGGACACAACAGTCAGCGGCGTGGACTGAGAAGGGATCCGCTAGTTTATCAGCAACAAGCACCACCTGGACTACTGACAGACGGCAATTGAACACTGCATTGGAAATCGCCTGCAGTCATACAGCTGAATACCGGACGGAAAGGAAGAGTCAGGGTAGGCATAGGGAGAGTACCCTCACTCACTTTCCCTCAATACTGAGAGCTGTCAGCCTATTTGTGCTCCACACCAGTTGTTCACATAAAGAACTTTAAACATATCAAAGACATTTTAAAGCTTTTGTTTATTATTGTTATATGTGTTATGCATTTTACTTGGCTTTCATATACATATGATTTACATCACAGCGCTCATCTATATACTTTTTACTTATAAATCTACAATAAACTACAATATGAAACTACTGAAACCCTGAGAAAGGCTGAGAAAGTGGTCCTGGTTTGATTTATCAAAGATACCTTATGATGTGCACTATTATCAGCAGGAATCTGTGAGTAATGTGTGTGTGTGGGAGGGGCAACCCCAATTTCCATTTATACCTTTTGGTGGTGGTTGATCCTGATGAAAAAGACACCATTTATATGCTTATAAATCAGCGTAAATCTGTGATTTTAATGCATAGGGGCAACCCCAATAACATTTCACAATTTTTAGGGTGGAGATGATAAAGAAACCATATTATAAAGACTGAATTATTTCAAATTTTGAACTTTACCTGTATGTTTTCTATCATGTAACAGGAGTACACAATTTGTTGTGTTTTTTTTTTCTCTTTTTCATTTTACATTTGAATTCTCCCTGAAATATTTATCCTGAATGCCCAGGACACTATAAGCAACATTGGATGCAGCTATGATGCTACAAATTCATAAATAAGTACAAATGTCTGGAATTTCCACTGTGGCAACAGAACTGTTTCTATTCATCATCATTATATTGTTATACTGGTGGTACATGGGCTCCAACTTCAAGTGATCATTTCTAACCTATTCCAGGAAAAGATATGGCTGCACAATCAGCATTAAACTCATATGGGTATATTTACTAAAGTGAGAGTTTTAAAAATGGAGCTGTTGCCCATAGCAACCAATCAGATTCTACTTTACATTTATCTAACAGTTTTTAGAAATGAATAGCTAGAATCTGATTGGTTGCTATGGGTAACATTTCCACTTCTAAAAACTCTCACTTTAGTAAACATACCCCATAGTCTCCAGCAATTGCAAATAACACAATTTATTACATACAGAAACAGTAAAATTAGTTAATATCAAAGATAGAATGAAATACTAAAAAAGTTCAGTTTTTCTCAAAAAGAAAGCATAAAAGAATGTAATCTGTTGATGGGTCGTATGAGATATAGGGCAGTATTCAATTAGTTATGCACCCGCGATAAAGTTCCGCCTGACAGACTTTTTGCCTACATCACGTCTTTTGCCCGCGGAAACTTATAGTGCGCTCCCCCGCTATTCGCCACATTCAATTACAAAAGATGCGAAAACGGTGACACGCGAAGTCAAAACAGGTGGAAAGTGGTGTTAGAATCGAGGAAATCAGCCTGAACCCCCCAAAAAGATGCAGAAACATTGGGGATCAATGTAGTGGTGCCCGATAAGTACTAATAAAACTGTTGGGGAACTTAAGTTGGTACAATTGCCTCTAGCGTCTTCGCACAAGTGGTGAAAAATGGCAAAAAGCAGTATTTTTTTGAGAAAATACGTAGTCCTGGCAAAGTTGGGGTACCTGAAAATGGGTATTAGCATATTTTAATGTCTCTAAAGTGAAGTTTTAATAAAGTGAAATTCCACCATCATAAAAGCACCTGCAACCCCTAAAACACTTGGCCCCTTCTTAGTGCTCTCTCAGAACCTTATTTTGCTAGCTTTTTGAAGTTGTCCCCCCACTTTGTATTTTTTTTGCACCCAAAATTAAAGTACTTTTTTGGGGTGTTCATAAGTTTTTTTTTAGGATTTTTTTTGATGCAGTTGTCCTTTGGGGGGCTTTGAGTGGTTTCACCACCTTTGCACCCCAAAATTCAAAGGCAAATCTTTTTCACCTATTACATTGCATTGACTTTCCGTGTACGCGAAAAGTATTTGGATTTGAATACGGAGATAAATTTCCGACTGGCAAAATGTCACAATTAGCTATACTTTTTTGCGGATCCCTGCGTTTCGCTTCTAATTGAATACGGCCCAAAGTGTATTATAGTCCAAAATCTGCATAAGTGATGAATATTAGTAAGTCACTTTATTAATTACATCCTATCTGTAATGTACAGTAAATTTTAAGATTTAGTTAGTTCGCCATTGATTAAATAGAGTAGCAGACAATACAATTCTTTTGACACCTGGCTTCGGTATTGACTTGTGTTAGGAGAACATGTCCCGCAGCGGATATATTGTAGAATCTTTGTTCCAGGTATGGTAACCAGTATGTCCCCAATAGGTATATGGTGTCTCCAAAGTATGGAGTAGTGATATTGGAATCTGCATGAAGGGAGTGTCCTCAACCAGCAACAACCATGCAGTCCTTGCAGCTGTTAGTGGAATGCAATAAAAAAATGCATACTAAAGACTACAGACCTTTGCTTTAAAAGGGTTAGAAAAAGCCCCAGGAAAAGGAAGCCAGTGTGGTTTACAAAACAGGTGTCAACTAGTGTGAAATTAAAAAAGATGTCTTTTAGGAAATACAAGCAGACCCAAAATAATAATGACAAAGAGGCGTATCTTGCAGAAGGAAGGAGGATAAGAAGGTGATTAGGCATGCAGAGGCAGAAGCTGAGGAGAAAATGGCCCAGTCAGTAGATAAAGGGAGCAAAACTTTTTTACGTATATAAGTGAAAGCAGGAAGTCAAATGGAGGAATAATAAGACTTAAGACAGAGAGTGAGTACATGATCAAGGGAGACAAAGAAATAGCAGATCATCTAAATAATTATTTTTGTTCAGTATTAAATACAGAAAAGGAAGGGAAGGGACCACAGTTAAGTTTCAGAGGCATTCATAAAAATGAAGAACATGAAATTTAATTTACAGAGGAGAGGGTCCTAACAGAACTCTCAAAACTGAAAGTGGATAAATCAATGGGGCCAGATGGGATACATCCAATGATACTAAAAGAGCTTAAAGGGGTACTGGTAACACCATTAATATAATTATTCAACCAGTCACTAGTATCAGGAGTGATTCCAGAGGACTGGAAAAGAGCAAATGTAATACCACTGTACAAAAGTGGCAGCAAAGAAGAAGCAAGTAACTACCGACCAGTAACTACAGACCAGTAACTACAGACCAGTAACTACCGACCAGTAACTACAGACCAGTAACTACAGACCAGTAACTACAGACCAGTGAGCCTTATATCATCATTGGTAAAAATAATGGAAACACTATTAACAGAAAGAGTGGTGGAATATCTCAAATCCAACAATTTACAGGATCCCAAACAGCATGGATTTACTCAGGGGAGATCACGCCAAACAAATCTTACTGACTTTTTTGACTGCGTGACAAAAGTAATAGATCAAGGGGGGCATAGATGTAGCTTATCTAGAATTTAGTAAGACTTTTGACTCTGTCCCGCATCGCAGAATGATAAACAAACTGGAAAGCTTGGGATTGGATTCTATGACTGGTGAATGGATAAGATCTTGGTTACAGGATAGGAAACAGAGAGTTGTAGTAAATGGAGTATATTTAAGGGAGGGGAAGGTTACCAGTGGAGTACCCCAGGGATCTGTACTTGGGCCAGTTCTTTTTAATATCTGTGTTGGTGATATTGCAAATAAAATTAAAGGGAAAGTATGTCTTTTTGCAGATGACACAAAAGTAAGCAACAGGGTAGACACACCAGGAGGGGTAAAACAAATGACTGAGGATCTAGACTAGAGGAATGGGCAAGAAACTACAGGTTAATGTCAAAAAATGCAAAATCATGCACTTGGGTCTCAATAACCTAAAGGCTAAATATAGTATCAAGGAAACTATAATGGAAAATACAGAGGTGGAAAGAGATTTAGGAGTCACCATTTCAAATGACTTAGAGGCAGTCAAGCAATGCACCAAAGCATTGAGTAAGGCAAGTCAGATGCTTTGTTGCATAGGGAGAGGAATCAGTAGCAGGAAAAAAGAAGTGATAATACCATTGGTACGGCCTTATCTAGATTACTGTGTTCATTTCTGGAGGCCATATCTCCAGAAGGAGACATTAGAGGCACATTAGAGACGGTACAAAGAAGGGCAACTAAAATGGTGCATATCATACAGCACAGAACTTACCCAGAAATACTAAAAGATCTTAATATGTATAGTTTGGAGCAGAGGAGAGAAAGGGGGGGCATGATAGAAACTTTGAAATAATTTAAGGGTTTTAACAAGGTACAGGAGGGAAGCATTCTTCAAAGGAAGAGATGTACAAGAACAGGAGGACATGCACTGAGACTGGAGGGAGGTAGGCTCAGAGGAAATTTGAGGAAAACTTACTTCACAGAAAGGGTAGTGTATAAGTGGAATAGCCTCCCATCAGATGTGGTTGAAGCTAAAATGGTGGAACAATTTAAACACACTTGGGGTTGGCATAAGAATATCCTTAAGAGAAACATAAGGAGCAAATAGGGTTGAAGTTGCCTAAAGGATACATGAAAAGGGGCAGACTAGATGGGCCAAGTGGTTCTTATCTGCCTTCAAATTCAATGTTTCTATGTAATACCTGAAACATATGTCTAGGGGCCAGAGTAAGGATGATAAACTCACAGCAACAACAATGAAAGATCTCGTATGGATAATAAAGCTCATCAGCTTGAGGAGCTAATAATGTTACTGAAAATAGTTGAACGCATTTCCATGCTGACAAGCACCTTTGTCAGGAGCATCAGTCTAGTAAGACTAAGGGCAAGAAGTATTAATTATCACATTTATTATGCGATCATTATCATACATCATGAGGAACTTACTAGCATTTAAGTCCACCAAAATTCTGATTAAAACCTTGTTGGGATAGCTCCATGTTATCCAGCTGTCCTGGCGAAATTTTCTTTTCACTTCTGGGTTTCTGACCTGACTGATGTGGCTCACGTGGGGATATCAAGCTACACATATGCTAGTGAACACTATCAGTGGGATATTTTGGATGTCTCTCCAGCCAATTTGTGATATCTAAAGGGAATGGGTATGATATACCGCCGGCCGCATGGCTGGTGGGTTCGATTCCCATCAGCGGCAGCCCGACAGGAGCAGAGTGCGATGCAGCGGAAGCCCGACAGCGCTGGAAATCCTGATCGTGGATAGGTAAGTTTCCACTAACCTAACTTAACCCCCCTAACCCTAACCCTCCTTAGGGGTGCCTAATCCTAATCCCCCCTCTAAGTGCCTAACCCTAACCACCCCCTTCCCCGCTGCCTAAACCTAAGTCCCCTGGGGGGCGCCTAACCCTAAGTCCCCCCCGGGGGTGCCTAACTCCAACCCTCCCTCCCCCTGGCCAACCCCTAACCCTCCCGGGGGGGTGCCTAACCCTAAGTCCTCCCCTGGAGCCCTAAACCTAACCCTCCCCCCCACGGCTGTCCACTCATGGTGCCCGGCATC
Source organism: Taudactylus pleione (assembly GCA_031769625.1). Classification (NCBI taxonomy): domain Eukaryota; kingdom Metazoa; phylum Chordata; class Amphibia; order Anura; family Myobatrachidae; genus Taudactylus; species Taudactylus pleione. Next base: position 2,870,462 of record JAUIMM010000275.1, read on the forward strand.
ACTACGATCGGAGAAATGCGGGCGTCTACATCGTTACACCCGGCATTTCACCCTTTCCGGGATAAGACAGTCGGGAAGCCCGCTGCCGGTATATAGGCAGTCAGCTTCCCGATTGCTTCCCATCTACAGATGGCAGAAGCTATCAGGGCCAAGCTTTGGACAGCTACGATATCTGCTGTAGATTCCAAAGATACATATCTTGAAGTGATGCGGAAAATCTCTGAAATTATAGTTTTGAATGTTTTACCTCAAATCATTTTGATACATCTCATCTTTAATTAGATACAATGGTGCTGTCTGTTTCTTTGTATCCCTTCTTCATGTCATATAAGAGACAGCTATCACACCATTGCAGAATGCCCTGCTTCATCTCAACACAGTAGATGCAGCATCAGGAGAGGGGCTTATGCTTTTAATTCCAAATGTCCACTGATCATGATAAACTTTTAAAATACCTGCCTTTATTTTCCCCATTAAAAAAAAAAACATTATTTGTTCACATGGTTATATAGGCTCATGCTTTGCAATATCGTAACAGGGCCTTCAGTACAGATTTTGGGCCTGATTCATTACGGATCACTATTGCGTTCACAGCTGTGATTAAGCATGCAGACCCACTGTTAAAATATGCTAATGTTTGCAATCGCAATGACGATGCAGCTTAACATAAGGATGCCCACTTCCCCTACTCACATCCATAATACATTGCAAGTCTGCAAAACCATTGGTAACATTCAGTACCATCAGAGCCTCACGCACAATTTCAACAAGTCTGACCTAACTCAGAATTTGCTAACCTCATCGCACGCAGGGAAAGCTCAAGCTGTGTATGCTATTACAGTGTCTAATTTATGCAGACCCCTGTAACGGTATTCAAATGCACTAACACGCCTGCTTTTCGCTGCCCACCCCTCGTCACCATCCCCAAATGGTGACTTCCCATCAACACTCTGCGATGGGGCTGCATGGACACTGTGATTGCAGTGGAGGCTTCATGCGAATGCACTACAATGCTTACGCATATGCAGTATGCAACAATCAGCCATCTGCATGCATATTCGCAGTTGCAATCAGTAATGAACCAAGCCCTTTGTCCCATTGAAGTAGTAGACAGACCAAATTAGAGGTAGTACTTTAACACCCTTCTGGAGTTTCTGTTTTTGTAAATTAATTGTCACAGTTGTCTCAGCGTGGAGTCATTGTTTTGGCTAAGGGCCCAGTTTGTTGGATGACTGGTCTTATCATCTGGTACAGTAAATCACTATCTATTCCAAGGTCCGGGTGGTCTCCTCTTATTTTTGTTTAATAAAAATAATTCTTATAGCTCTGGATTCTCATAATCTGGTAACCGTGACAAGACATCTGTGTTAACATTAATTTTCCAGAATGATGGGAGACTTATAAAAGACAAAACCACTGGAAGTTCACATGTAAACACAATTTTAGAAACAAAAAGACAGCAATATACCATCAGGTCAACCATCGATTTTTAGAAGCCCCAGATTTACTACTCGTGTCTATAAAAATGATAGAGCAATAGAACCTGCCTCAATAATCAAGAATAAATAGACCACCAAATAGACCACAAAATAAGTTGCGGGTTGTACTCAAATTCATCCAAGCTTCATCAAATAAATGGGCTGTAAGAAATATGACTGAAGATGGCATTTGCTCTGTGCTGACCACTTACCTAAGATACTCAGCAATCAAACAACTGACTGAAAGGGCCTAAGAGGGATAAACAGAGGAAGGTCAGCAGTTTATTGTAGTACTGCAGAGCTAAATTCTTCCATGAGTGGTTTAAATCTCAATGCAGCATCTAATGTTAAGGTAATACAGATGTTCCACCTCAAACTTAACAACAAAATGAACCTATATGACCTTGTCAATACTCAACATGAGCCAGACACTGCATGGTCACATGCCATATCAAGCCTGCTCAAGTTTCTTGCTGTTTTGCATATTTTTGCTCCTGGATCATTGTAGTCAGTCACCTCTAGAATGTTGGTTATGTCACAGGCAACCTTCACCTATGATCTCACCTAGGTGCTGGCAGCCCTGAAGACCCTCTCCAACACCTACTGTATATCTGCTTCCCCAGCCGGGAGTCACAGTAGCATGAGATAAGTGTAGCTTTGTATAGCCTCTCAGAAATGTTCTGGTAGCTATAGAATGCACTCACTTTGGGCTGAGATCATTTAAGAATAGGATATATATATATATATATATATATATATATCCACTATGTCTATTCTATGAATGTGCAGGGAGTGTGTAATGCAAAACAAAAAATAATGATTGTTGTGGCTGGTTATCCTGAGTTAGTCACCCTTCCATGATAAGTTTGAGGCAGAAAAAATGGGGGGATGGCTTATGGGTATGTAAACATTTGTTATACAGATTACTCAAAACCCAGTGAAATATATGTATGTTGTTTAACAATTTAAGCCCTAATTATTATTTTATTCACAGGTGATTCAGGCTATGGTTGTTGCTCCTGGCTGTTGACTCCTTTATCACTTCCATAGACTCCTGCTGAGCATAAGTTTAATATGGTATACATATCCACTAGATAGAATGCACCATTGGCCTATTCAAATGTAGGTTCAGGTGCCTTGACAAATTGGGTGGAATATTATTATAAAGTCTCAGTAAAGTTTCCGATATTGACATGGACACCTCCACACCTTGATAAAGAGAGCTTAACTCTTGAAATGCATTGGAGGTTGTTTCAATACTGGGAAAGGATTTCATGTATCTGGGTACAGTTCATGTGCTTATTTTCTTATATACCATCTAGGCTTTACTTGGTCCGGACCGCTTTTTGGCCGCTATTAAGATCATACCTCACTCTGTCTCCATATGCAAACCCCCATCCATGCACACGGATGCATTTTTTTTATTCTATAACTGTTTATATGGATTATGGTGCTGGATTTATTTTTATATTCATTTTACTGGGATTTTTTGCATATTGATTATTGAAGTTTTTGTGTAACTTTACACAAAGATACCCAGATATGTGTGCCTACACCATCATTTGCGTGAGTATTGGTACGCACATATTTTCTATCGAAAGGTGGTCCTGACACATACTCTGTTTACACCTGGGGTGAATACATATGACTGAGTAAGAGAAAGAAACCTTTACAAGCTTTAGCTTGCACCTATTTGTTTAAGATAGGTGTGTTATGCAGACATCCTGAGCATCATATCACCTATGAATACTAGCATATGTATTTTCATAAATATAGCCTCTACTATATATACAAAAGTCAGGTGTGTTATCTATATCTAAGAAAGGATGGACCTGAACACTGATGGCTTTGGGAAAGAATCCACATCCCCCGTAGTTTTGTTTATGTTCATCTGTTACACCAGTAGGCCAAGGGGTTGCAAACCAGCACCCTTCCCCTACATCACCTGTTTGTTGTATGACTGCCAACACTGAAGTGATTGAAGGGAATGACATCCCCCCACAGCTTGGTTTATTGTCACACCTGATACACTATGGGGTCAGGTGTATACATACTAGTATTTTCCCCTAAACCATCTGGTTGTTATATAGTTTTGGCAAGATTTAAAAATACTACACATTGTGCACCACTTTTGTCTTTATGTATACTTGAAAAACCTGGATTTGGTGGATATAAAGAGTAAGACCATACAGAACATCTACAGTGCAAAGACAAATACGATACAACATATTGGAAGATGAGTATTTTTCTTTTTTACTCTCCTTGTGATGTAATAAGCATCACCATTTTTTCCACACTTCTCCATAAACTGTCAAATAAAACACTCTGTATACTACTATTTATAGTGAGTGGGCCATAATGCAGTGTGATACTACTGTTATTTTAGGAAAACCTCCCCTTCCACTGATAGTTAAATATGTGAAATGTGAGATAACAATTTTTGAAATCAAACATATTTAAAGCATTCCCATATCTGTCAATAAGAAGTAGAAGTTGTCTGTAAAATTATTTTACAAAAAAAACTATTGATCAAGCATCAGTGTACAAGGTACTATCACAAAAATCAAAGGTACAAGCACGAGACCAAACACATATAAATAAGAAGTCCAACAATGACAAAATGTAATATTTGAAACTGGTCATCTATGTTGCAAAAAAACTATCTTTACAGCATTTTAACTTCATCCTTTTAGAAGGCTGAGTAGGAGGTGATATAGACAAAAAATTGGGTAGGATTACAATGTAATCATATAAACAAATATTTGTCAGAGAACCCGAGTGGATACACCACCTTTGTATGATGCACAAATATTCTTGAGACTGATTACATATCAATCCTCTGGAAAACAACAGGTTAAGCGCTTCTACTGTCCTCGGGGACAGTAGAAGCGCTTAACCTGTTATTTCCCGGAGGATTGTATTCACCCCTCTCTCATCCCTTGTCTGATATTTATAAGACAAGTGAAAGCAGAAGGTGTATAATACAGCTTGTCCTTAGACATTTCTATTTTTTCTGGGGTACACTGACCTCTTTCCATGATATCTACATATATGGATAGTAGATATAACTTATATTCGATTATGATCACTTGCAAATGTTCCATCAAGCAGGTATAAATTACTTCTCATGACTCTTATTCACCTGCAGCTATCTTAATAATATTGGCTCTACTACATAAAATGTTTATTATGATCAATGCACTGCATTATATTAAGCCGATGTTAGACTAGGATGCTGTTTATAGTTTAACTAAGTAATCATATCCCTAAATATAGTGGTCCAGTACCTACTATATCAATGTAAGTTCAGTACAATTGTATGCCTATCTAATAACCCCCAGGGACATTGTTTTGTTGTGTTTTTAAGGTTTTACAGCAATGTGATAGTTTTCTATCAGGAGATAGTGTATATACCTGTCAAAGGGTGTATGATTAGTGACATCAACGGCAACTATTAGCCTAGACTAATATGTACTGTATGTGCTCTAATTTAATCATCAGTGGTATTATGATTATATGATATGTAAGCACTAATATCTAATCAGAAATTACAGCTGCTCAGACCTTTGATGTATTTGAATCAGTCTCATGAATATTTGTGCATCATACAAAGGTGGTGTATCCACTCGGGTTCTCTGACAAATATTTGTTTATATGATTACATTAGGGAACTTTGAGAGAATAATATTTTCACCATAACTTCATAATATTGTATTTTTAATGACTGGTTACTGTTGTTGATCCCGGACAGTAAAGAGTGTATTTATTTAACGCTTTAAGAATATATATTTTTATGATATCAAATTAAAGGTTAAGTATTATTATATGTAAAACTAAAAAAATTATTATTCAAGAGTGCATCAGAAAGACTCAATTTGTTCTTTTGCTTCTTCGCAAAACAGTTAAAATTGAGTAGGAGGTGATTTAACAGGATTTCTCTGCACATGTCCACCTCTTTTGTGGAGTCAAAGCCTGGGTGGTGGTGGTAATGTTGGTGGTGAGGTAGTGTGTGGAGTGATGGTTGTGGAGAACTAGCCTGTGTCTCAGGTATGCTGGCTAATAATAACTTCCAAAAGCAAGAATATTACTGATAAAATCCCATAGGACATTGATTTGGGATTCTTGCATCCTAAGGAAGAATTCTTACAATCTAATAAATTATTTTTTCCATTCTAATGTTAGAATCATGCATTATATTTAGAAACCCATTGACATTATCTACACTTGTACACAACCTATTGAGGATCCACATGAATGACAGAAAATGTACTATTTTTCCTCCTCAATTAGGTATTATTTTGTCCTAATTGCCATTCGGTATTTGAGCCCCCATAAGTTCTACCTGTCTATCCTCAAATGAATCAACATCATATAGAAATTGTGTTCCTCAATATGCAGAAGGTGTGGCCATGGGTGCTTGTGGTTGAGGAGTTGGTGGTGTGCTTGGTGAATTAGCGGTGATAAATCAAACAAGTGAAGAGTAATCATGTCTTCTTCCTTTCCTTGAACGGTGCCTTTTGCAGGATATGGTGCAGTTGCTGGTGTGATGAAAAGAGCTTGATCTTTTTTTCTAAAATAATTGTTGTGAGTTAAAAGCATGTAATATAGGTCCCAACAGCATACAGCATACGGCAGGTACCAGATGACACAGACAACCCGTGATCGGGTTGTCTGTGTTATCCGGTACCTGCCGTATGCTGTATGCTGTTGGGACCTATGTTACATGTTTTTAACTCACTTCAATCTTGTAAGTGTGATTTATAATTAAAGGATTGTGCTTTTACAAAGGAATCTGCACTATATTCTTTTCTCCGTTTCTGTGTCCCTCCATGCCAGAGTATTAAAGGCTGGAAAGGCTCACATCTCATTACAGATTTATTTCAAGTTCAAAACTCTATATAAGAAGTCTGGAAATTTCTTGTTTGGATCATCTATATATATGAATGGACTATACAACTTTTTTGACCCAAGGATGAATTCAATTATTTATTTGATTGCAGTGGTCACACTGTGGTGTTTCATGTATATATGGTAATTGGAGAGCGCTTGTGAGGTTTACTTCTTTCTTGGTATTTGCTATTTTCTAGAGTATTTCCTTGGGTGTGTACTCATTGTATTTATCCAGCTGCACTCCAACTTCTATTGCGCACTTCTTTTAAGATATTTTTATAAAACAATTGTTGTTACATGGTTCTGCATCATGTTCAGTTGTTTGTATGAAAAATTGAGAAGGCACATGGGTTTTTGTAAAAGTACTAAAAAACTGGTGATAATAAGTGCAAAAAGAACATCATGCAGTTCTTACAAATCATGCACATTTTAAGTCAAAGGTGTTTCTCTACAGCAGGGATGGGGAACCTCCTGCCTGGGGGCCTTTTAAGGCCCTCGGTATCATTTGGTCTGGCCCTCAGAGCTTTTTCTGCTAGCCTCATTTGGCTATCAGGGTGCCTAGAAAGGCACACTGCAGCAAGAATCTATGCAGCAGTGCTACCTGAAGCATCCTAGGATGCTTCAGATGGTCACACCGCTGCCCTCATAGCTCCCTGGAACATCCTCAGGATGCTCCGGGCATTGCTGTAATCACCAAGGAATGTGGCCCCACCCCATGTAACATCATGTGGAGGGGGCATGGCCTAGACCAGGCCCACAAATAGTGTTATATATATCAAAATGGCCCTCGGCAGAAAAAAGTTTCCCCACCCCTGCTACTGTTTACTTGATGATTGATAGCATTCGTGTGTTTCCATTTTACACAGGTACTGTACTCATCTACTGGCTGCACACAAGGTGGCATACAGGTGTCCTTTGTGTTTACAGTAGAGTGCACTACTGCACAGACTCCATCTTACTGTCCAGGGAGGCTTCATTCCCTCTATCAAGATTGCCACCATAGTTAGCACTGTGCATGTACAGCGCCATCTTTTCATTGGGTAGAGTGACAATGGCAACAGATGGACGTCTCCTACATAGCTACTAATAAGAGACCAGTTTATTACTTCCTAACATGCTGGTCCAGCATCCTGCACCACTACCCTCAAGCATCATTCACTTACAGGCTGGTGAGCTGTATGAAACCCTGCTCCGCTCCATCACCTGTGTGTATACCTCAATGAGTGTAGCTGTACCTGCTATATCCATATAACCAACACCACTGATTAAGTAACTGGGCTGTTCATAGTTTGAGTCTTTTGCTGGTGTGTCCCTAATTACTCTGTAATATCAACACCTGCACATACATAATATACAAAACTTTGAAGGGCCAGTGGCTGGAAGGCATGGCAGTTTCATGAGGAGAATGCAACCATGTTGGAGGAGGAATAGCACTTTATACACCTACACAATAAAGAGCATTTTAAAATTAGAATGGAAACATGTATCATGTGGTCACTGTGCATACTACATTGGTACATGAAATTACCCACCACCTTGGCATGTACAATTTTAGTAGGTCATAGGTGCTGTTACATAGGTGCTGCAGCACGTGTGGGCCAACCATCATATACATGTATTCATTTTTATTTTATATTTTAGAACATTACATATAAATTGGGGACCATTACTGACTACAGAGATTACAGACACCAATAAACCATTAAACTGAGGATAACTATAACACTTGTATATTTTACATATGTAGACAAACATTTACCATAACAAAGTCAGCATAGAAACAATAGTAGACACTCACCAGGCTGTGATGGTGCATCAGAATCATGAACATGGAGGCCCTGGACTACATCCACTGGTATGATGTCATGTACCAGCTCTTCATATTATAAATAGTCCATCTGCAGAGGGGGCCCACCACCAGACTGGCCTGTAGCTTTGTAGTCTTCTTCTATTCAGCTATCTTGCTCTTATTTATCACTTGCCTTTTTATGTGTGCTAAAGCTTTGTTTACACATTTTTTCCTATGCACTGTAGTTTGTACAAACACCATACCATCATACTGTAGCACTTATGTCCGGCAGTGACAAGGGACACATTGTCATCACAATTGAATTGAACATTGCAGCCTGCTTGAGTGTGTACATGGGCTAGAATCCTCCTCCTAGGAGTCCAAAACCCACTGCTGTACCTCTTCCTCCCCTATTTCAGACTCTGCTCAGCTCCTCCTCCCTACTCCTGCTTCTCTCCTCCTCCATAGGAACACTAAAATATAACACATAAAAAAATAACTACAAACTACTATAATACTAACTACACACTCTCCACAAACACACAACTGACATACAAACTAGTGATAAGACATAAATAATAGACAACAGAGAAATAGACTAGACAACTTACAAAGTAATCAAAATCACCAACCAACATATCCGCCCAACTATTCCAAACAAATTCCACAAACTGCAGACAATGCAAACTTCTGCCACCTGAAGACACTACATTGCACATGTTTGGATAGTTTGGGACATTTTTATAAGGGCTTTGTGATGACAAAGTTTCATGAGCTTGCTTCTACCAATAGGGAAATGATAGGAAGTGATTGTCAGCTTCTCTTTGCTTTTAAGTGCACTGAGAAGTCTATTCTACTGCATAGTCTATTGTAAATGGAACTATCCAACAGGGTTTTAGACATAACAAATACGATAGGTATAGCTGGTGCATTTCAATAGAAGCTCAAATACGATGGTTAGTAAATACTGCAAACTGCTGGCGATGTCCAGCACAAACACAAATCTTTCTGAATTTCTAATAATATTGTTTACTCAACATTCATTAACACAGTAAAATGATAAAATGCAAGTACTGTAGATTGTGCAAAGGTTGCCAAGGTCTGATTACTGACATGCCAAAGGTGGTGAAAATAGGGGTTATAAAAATTAAGACATGCTATTTGGAAATGTTCATATAAAATATTTACTCACCATCCCTTTATTTTAAAATGTTTTTTAATCTAATTTTTGTATTGTGCATTAAAGATCAGAAGCTTTGCTTCAGTTAGACTGCACCTCCAATCTTCATGTGTCCTGCCAGTTACTCTCATCATAAGTAACAAATGATTGGCCCCCTTGTGAATAACACTACGGTATCTGTCTATGTTGAAGTCTGCAAATATAAAGTAACTGTGTCATTTTGCTTCATTTAAAAGAAAACATTTGTAAATTAGTTTCCAGGGGGAGCTGTATCAAATTTTATATAGAGAACAAGTGGAGGTGTTTCCCATAGCAACCAATCAGATGCTAGCTATCATTTATCTAGTACAGTCTATAAAATGATATCTAGAAGGTGATTGGTTGCTATGGGTAATTGTTGTACTTGTTTTCTTTAGAAGGATTGATACATTTCCCAATAAATTTCTTGGAACAATCCCACAATCCTTTTATCATGTTAATATTTTTGTGGCATATTTCCACAGAAACTATGGGATACATTTACTAAAGTTAGAGTTTTTAGAAGTGAGTTTTAAAAGTGATGTTGCCCATAGCAACCAATCAGATTCTACTTAACATTTAACTAGCACCTTCTAGAAGATATTAGCTAGAACCTGATTGGTTGCTATTGGCAACATCACTTTTAAAACTCACTTCTAAAAACTCTAACTTTAGTAAATTGACCCCTATATATATACATGCAGGGCCGTAACTAGGCAAGGGCACTGTTTGGGCCTGTCAATTTTACTGTTTATTATCATTCTTACTTGTAGCTTCCCCTTCTTTTATCCCCAGCACCTCCTGGCCTCCCCTATCTCTTCCCTGGCCCTTCCCTATGAGGCCATGGCCCTTTTTCAGGTGCACTATGTTAAGGCCCTTTTTAAAAAATGGAGGGGTGTTAACCAATGCTCCCTCTGGCACAGGGCACCAACAAAATCTAGTTATGTCTCTGTATACATGTAGGGCCTGATTCAGAGATGTAAGCTAACGACCTTGTATGCAGCGGGTGTGCAATAATTAGCTAATGCTGCAGGAGGTGTCTTGTGTAAATAAATGCCTCCTGGTGGCTTCTGCATCCTAGGACGCAGCCATCAGATCACTTGCCTGAACATTGGTAATCTGAGTAACACTCTGGTCACTCAGGATACCCATGAAATTCATGCAGCCGTTACCAGTGAACCTGCATCGGTAGATGCAGCCACTGGCCTTGGCACACCCAGAAAATGGGGCCAACCCCTCCCCTTAATCTGGGATGCTGGCCATCGCCACCCCTTCCTCACCCCCACACGGCCACATCATGCTAATCATGCTGCGACTTAGAGGTCATAGTGACCATCTCCGCAGGCACTGATCGGCATATGCAAGATCAGATCCTGCGCATGCACCAATCGTCAACCATTGGAATTGTACGTAAACCATCGGGTTTGCATACATCTCTGAATAAGGCCCATAGTTCCCAATATTTCCCAGTACCATCACAACCATTTACACACAAAGTAGTTAATGAGGTGTAACATGGATATAATAATGACTACCTTTAGGTTTTCAAGTCTCAATATGATGTAATGCCTAACAACAACACTTACATACATTAGTGCAGAGGTATCCAAACTCTGCTATTACAGTCCAGGTTTTAAGGATGTCCATGCTTGAGCCAGATGGTTAAATTAAATTGACTGAGGTACTAATCAAGTAACCTATGCTCAAGCATGGATATCCTTAAATCTTGGATTGTAATGGCGGAGTTTGGGAACCTCTGCATTAGTATCTTCACCTTTAAGACATGCATTTACACTTTCATTTAATTTTATCTTTAAATACTTTGATGTGATTCACTTTGTCAGCTGTGTCATTTTGATTATCTGTCACTCTTGAGGGTTAATCAGAAAACAATTAGTTCTGGTCAGTTTTTCATAAGTTTCTTCCATAGTTGAAGCTCTCTAGAGAAAAGTTTACTCAATTCAACTGCTTAAGTCTGTATTTGCCCACACCATAGATTAATTAATCTTGGGTTTTGCATTACCATTTCATGAAAGTAAACTGGCGGTACAGCATGATGAAATGATATGCACATTTAAGGGAACAAAAAGAATTACTGGCTGCCAGTGGAAGCTGCATTACAATTTGTTATGACTTAATTGGCAAATTAATATACAGTACACAATTTTTAATTTCTAAAACAAGCTCTATAATTATGGTCATACAATAGAGCTGCATGGAAAAGTTCTTCATAATTAAAATCCCTCAATCCCTTCACTCATTCTAATGCCCATTACTGAACAGTTTCCATTCTTATTTTGTACTGTTAGGAAACTATTTCTAATATGTTTGCTCTAATAAGTATTTTTGACTTATTAGAGTGCTTTGTAAGTAACTGAATTATGTCAGCACATGTCCTGACCACAGTTGATTCCTGGATCTGCTGTTTCCCTTGATGTTTTCAGAATAGTGAATAGATACTTTAGTTGCAGAGTTGCGGCAATCTGAAAATGATCTTTGATACTGAATTGTCAACTCAATATTCTAAAGTCTACAAATCAATTTATACCTGCAGTACCTAGTTTATCATGTAAATTTGATTGTAATAAGCACATTGAATACAGTATGTTAAAAGAATTTCAACCACGTCTACTGTGATACTTATTAAATGGGTGAAAAAGAGGTTTATTAAAGAAATGAAACCTGCAATTACAATGAAATACATTATAATATTGTGAACCACAGTTAATGTGGTGTTTGAGTACAGGGGAGGTGTTTCCTTGCACAATATGAAAAGATTCTGTAAACCAATTTTTTTATCCAAGAAACTTTATTTGAATCACGTGCAATTCTCAGTTGTTGAGTTTAGTTTTATTTAACTGTATTAACCTGTAATGTATTATATATGAACTGAATTTAGTGTTATACTGCAGATTGGTGTGTGCTTATAGACGAAATAAGAAAGTAAATGTCTAAAATGGTTGACAAAGTTGTAAGTGCAACATTCTTAGGGGGATTTATCAACTCTTGGGGTATATTTACTAAAGTGCATGTTTACAAACCTGGAATTGTTCAGATTCTACTTACCATCTACCTAGCACCTTCTAGAAGATAATAGTTAGAATCTGATTGGTTGCTATTGGCAACAACTTCACTTCTAAAAACCCACACTTTAGTAAGTATACTGTATATCCCTTGGAAAGAGATAAAGTGGAGTAGTAGCCCAAAGCAACCAATCAGCTTCTAACTGTCATTTTACAGGTTGTGCTAGATAAATGACAGAAGCTGATTGGTTGCCATGAATGATTTCTTCATTTTATGCAGTATCTATTCAATTTTTGATACATCTCTCCTTTAGTATCTTTGCAGGACACCAGAATAACTAATTATAAAATGTATATTATTTGTGAGAAGTACAGAGGCTTAATGCAGATGCTTAGTAGATGTCCCATTCAAAACCACTGTATATAAATCCTTCAACAGATAATCTATGTCATGCAGTAGCTGTCACAAGCCACAGCTGCATCTTGTCTGACAACAGTACTCCGGGCAGCTCTCTCAGGCCTGTTGCTAGGAGACAAGTATGCCAGCCTGCTTCTCCGTGAAGTCCTCCTACCTGTCCGCTCCATCATCTTCGCCCTGCTCGGATTGGATCCTTCTCCTTTTTCTTCCCTGCTGGTTCTCTGCTCGGATGCCGGTGTTAGAGTTCAGTTCGTCCCTTCTGGTTTCTGTGTGTGGAGATCATCCTCGTGTGTGTTTCAGCTCCTCCTGTGCAGCATGTTTCTACAGACTCAGCCCCACTGCTGCGTTTGAATGGACTTTTAGTTCCTTAAAACATCACGGCAGTCTCAGCCACATTGCAGTGTCTCAGTGGTTTCCCTGCTACTAACCCCACGGTGGTCTTAGCCACACTGCAGCGTCTGTGTGGACATTTAGTTCCTTAAAATATCACGGCAGTCTCAGCTGCATTGTTGCGTCTGAGTGGACATTTAGTTCCTAAATATAATGGCAATCTCAGCCATGCTGCTGCATCTGAGTGGAATTTTAGTTCCTTGATATCATGGAGGTCTCAGTCACACTGCAGTGTCTGAGTAGACTTTGTGTCTTACATCCCGGTGGTCTCAGCCAAACCTTGACAGTAAGGCCACACCTCAGCCAAGTACACATCAGTCCTCGGGACTGCAACTTGGCTCCAAAACCACACCTCAGCCAAGTACACATTTTGCTGTGCCTTTCTAGAGATGAACCTGCAAAAAGGAGTTACATCTGTTTGGAAATTAAACTCTAATAGCACTCTTGGGTGTCTATTTATCAAGCAGTGAAAAGTGTGGAGAAGTGAACCAGTGGAGAAGTTGCCAATAGCAACCAAAGAGCTTTGAAGTAGTATTTATCAAGTACAGTCTATAAAATAATAGGTAGGAGCTGATTGGTTGCTATGGGCAACTTCTCCACTTGTCCACTTCTCCATACTTTTCACTGCTTGATAAATAGACCCCTGTATGACTAATAGTGTTAAGGGCCTGATTCAGACCCGCTCGCTAAAAGCGTTTGCTCACAAAGTATGCAAATCCCGCGATCGCATGGCAAGGCATTACTACTCCCACTATGTCTTGGCGTGCAATCGCTGTGTGTATTTAGACACCCACCAGCCTGCCTTAAGACACCCACTTTCCCACGTCATCTCCAGGATGTGTATACAGCAATCAGTAACATCGAGTAACATTGAATCTATATGCAGCACTTGTGGCAGGCCATACCCTACCACAAGCACTGCGAGTGCTTTAGTGTGTAATTCAGCCATGTGACATGTATTATGACACTGTATCTTAATTATGCACGCCTCTGAAATGGCGTTAAGATGCACAGACACACCTGCGTTCACACCACCACACCCCCATTTCCAGTGCACGGGCACTGCATCTTATATGCATGCGCTCATTGCAAACATCAGCTGGCTACATGCGAACGCAGCCTAGCAAATGGCTCTGAATCAGGTCCTCAGTTAACATCTCTGTACTCCATAAGCCAATTGGAGATCAGTAGAAAAGAAGAAATTAAGCTATTTCCACTAATAATGATATTTGTAGATATAATTTATTTTCTGACAAATGGACAGCCAACCCATCTGATCATTACACCTCTCCAGTAAACTAAATTGCAGACTGGGGCTGTTAATAATGATGTTATCAAGGAATAAATATTATAGATTCTTCATCTGTGTTGCAACCACCATAGTCAACTAAAGAGTTAAATATATTGATTTTATTTATGCCCCATGTAGTTTGCTGACATCTTTAAACACCTTAGAAATAGCTCTTATCCTTTGCTTTTTTTATTAATAAAGATGCCCAAAAATATATCTTGTTCCTCAAAAGCACCAAGCAACATGAATCTCTGTCTATCTTGATGGCTCTCAAGTGTAACTAAAGTGGACAGTTACAGTGTGGCTAAAGTGGCTATTTAAACTAGTGTGCAGACCCCCGTGTTTTGGTTTTACAAAACCATCCTCACATGTTTTGGTTTTGAATCTGTATTTGCAATCCAAAACCCGAGTTAATTTTTAAAAAAATCTGAGTTCCAAACCACGGAAAGATCCGAACCGGGACTTGGTTCAACTCGGTACCCCTAAGTGATTCCGAACTCGGACTCGGTACTCCTAAATTTGGTTGCTGTCAGATCTCTGGGAACCGAATCAACACATCTCTAATATAAAGCAACAGGCACCAATGGCAAAATAGGGACAAGCCCCCATATTACATAAATAACATATGACTGCATTTAACAAGTTCTTAGCAGAATGCCATCAGCAATAAATGGAAAAATACCTACACAAATGAGCAGTTCCTAACAATCCTAACCCTTGAAGGGTCAAAATAAATGTGTAGGAGTCTATAATTCCTCAATAACTGAAAAGAAGATTTTGTTTTGCATCTTCTAATCATTGTAATCTCATAAAAATACATTTTTGTACAAAAAACTTGATCGTGTAACGGTGTTGTAAGAAATTGTTTTACTACTGTAGGTGCTATTTTATTCAGTTGACCTTTGCTTTGTCCTTAGCCATTTTTCTTTGTCCTTTTGCCCGGAATTCAGCCATATTGGTCATCAACTATCTCACATGCACAAGATGTGGGGGAACCTGTGTACCAGTAGACACATTAAGTTTTATGGTGAAGGTGCTGCTACAAGTGACAACCACAACTTGTTTACCATTACAGGATTTTCGCCAACCATTGTTCTCATTTCAATAAATGTGCACTGTAAAAGGACATATGCTTTCTCCACTGTTATGCAAAATTAGGTCCAACTGAAAGAAGGCTGCAATAAGCCTGAAGGCAGTAAAATCCTGAGGCTGAAATGAGTTGGCTTAATGTCATTATTAGTGGAGTATAATTTAATATAACTGGTTTTGGCCAATGAGAATGTGTGGTGGGGTTTCCTATGCAATTGAAAGTCTGTGTTAGGTGATTGTAACATTAATGTGGTGTCTTTGCTATAGATCTTCCCACCCTTCATCCCTCATTGTTGGTTGAGGGGTTGTTGTTATTTGTGGGTTGATTTTACTGTGGTAAATATTGGCCAATCAATGACATACTGGTACAATAATTGGGTACTTCTTCCACAGTAAGGGCTTGACTTATACCACCCTGCCAGTTGTCATCGACAGCAACATTTAAAGTGAGACACAACAAGTGTGATATGAAGGAGAGGCAGAACTTCTGATGATAGACACCTGGGTTGGGCTGCTGACATCCCTTGTAATCCCCTTTCCTCCAATGTGATAGTTTCATTGGTCCCACATGGGGAGGGCAATTCCCCCATTTACGCTTTTCCAAAGCATGTTATTGTTGCATTGGTTCATATTGGCAATGCATGTGACAGTTGCATTGATATCTAAATTTCGATGAGTTTGCTTTGATTCTGGCTGTTATTTTTATGCCAACATAGTTTAGATTGTTATCAATAAAGGTGACCTTTTCTGCCATACACTGATGTCTTTTGTCGTTTGTTTTTTAACTAAGATTTTGTTTAATTTTTATGTGATTTAATTATGGTGAAGATAACAAATCAACATCACTTACATTGAACACAATCAATAAAGAAGAAAGAAGTGGAGTATTTTATATGGTGCACTTTACAATAATCATACAACCCACATATTCTCTTAGCAAGGTAACTGTTAAAACTTCTATAATTTTTATTGATCTGTTATTAAAAAATCCTTTATTTATAGGATCCCAAATTATTGGCGAAATATTAAACTATACAAAAAATCAGATATAGAAAAATATGTGTATAAAGAAAAAATAAAAATAATAAGTGTAACTAAAATTATTTATATACCGCTGGTTTGTATATATCTATTTCACATGGGAACTGGCTTACTAACTCTCTATGGTTATAGTAGTAAAACCTTTAATAATATCTGCTGCCTTTCATAGGCAGATTATGATCAGTTTACTACACAAAAATATAACCAACAGTATACAAATAACTTCAGATACACTTATTTTTTTTTTCTTTACACACGTATTTTTCGATATCTCATTCTTTGTATATTTTAATATTTCACCAATAATTTGGAACCCTATAAGTAAAGGATTTTTTAATAACAGATCAATAAAAAATTATAGAAGTTTTAACAGTTACCTTATGCTAAGAGAATATGTGGGTTGTATGATTATTGTAAAGTGCACAATTTAAAATACTGAACTTCTTTCTTCTTAATTTTTTATGTTCAATATACAGTGTATTGAAGTAATTGGTGGCACCTCAGCAGAAGGAATTAACTTAATAATTTGATATTATATCATTTCCCTCAAACATTGAAGGGGATAATGCTATTCATCTGATAGCTGGATATTAAAAGCTGAGTAGATCTCTAATACAACCCATTGTACTAACATAATAAATATACATATTATATTATTGGTACGGGAATTAAAATCTTTTTTCATTTACATCACGTACAGTTTAGTTAATTAGGTGCACTTGCAGAATGGTAGATGAATATGGTAAATATTTAAAAGTGCTTTATACTTGAATACATAATAATCATGATGCAAATTTAACATTTTCTAAAGACCAGTTGTATATATAATATAAAAAAATCCCCAAAAGCCCAATATCTTCTGTGTATTTTATTCCACAATTGTGCTAATGTAATTAAATAAGAACTTTTACTATGCTCAATTTTGCATGCAAAACCCCCATTCGAATATACTGTGAAACAGTGATGTATAAAATATGTTTTCAAAATGCAAATGTTGTAAATTTGTAAATTTGTATGAATTTCCAAAACACTTAAGAGCTCTGCTTCTGGGAAAGCCTTTTATCTGAAACTTTATTTTGAATTATGTATTTTGAAATGTAGTGTATTGGGCACCTGGTCAAAGAAGTGTACTGTGAGCTGGCAGGAACTTCTACCCATTCAAACATTGGTTTAGAGCAATTGCATTAAAACATGAATATGTCACCAGTGGTTACAAATCATGTTTTAAAAATCCATAATGATTATGCATCTTCGGGTTTTATTTTCTTAATAAGAAAGGTAGATGTATCTAAATGTTCTTTAACTAAAGGTTCAGACAGTTCTGCATTTCTTAAATTCATAGCCTATTTCCCAAAAGAATTAAATGAATATTAGTTTTTACAGAACTATCAGTTGTGATTTATTGCTTTTATTGATTATTATATCTCTGGTTTTATATAATCAAACTTAATTTATGTGTATTATATTATAATATTCAAATGACATCAACTCTCTTTATCACTTAAATAACTTCTGCAAATCTGACATTGCATGTTAAATTATTATTTTTGTGATGCTCCAACTTATAATTTAAATTTATAATATTCTGGCTCCACCACCACATGCACACACACAAACCCAATACATAGTTTTAAAGGTAATAATTTACATATTAAGCAGATAGCATATTTGATTTCAATTAAATGTAGTATAATTAATTATTAAACTTAATGCTGTGTTCAATTTTGTATTTCAGTTGATAATTGGCATTTCAAAAGATTAAAAAAAAGAATCAAATGCTTTCAAAAGAGTCAGATGTTTCACTAAACACTGGCATGACCCAGAGATACAATAGATACAATAATTAATTTTACTGTTAGTAATGGATCAGCTCAGTGATTATATTGGGGTGGTATTGCTTGAATATTTTTTTGTGGAGCCCAATCCTACTGTAGTTCCACATCTGCTCTAACTACCTTCAAATATGGTTCCAAAATTCTATTTATTTACAAAGTGTATCTGTTCAATTTATCAGTTTTAACAATTTTATTAAATACTTTAAAAAATAAGTATTGTATTGTCTTTTTGATTTTTAAAGTTTCTAATGGCATGTTTCCTCACTTTGAATGTTTATTTTTTTCTCTCTGTTTCTACTCTCAATCTGTACTGCTTTTTTTATAATAATGTGCATGGAACACAGTGTTTTAATATTGGTTTTGGAAAAACTACCCTCAAAGGTTTTGGTTTTCTAAAATCACCCTTAAGTTTTTGGTTCAGTTTTGGTTTTAGTTTTCGATTCCTTTAAACATTTATAAACACAGCTAAAATCATGTAACTTGGACTTGGTATTGTTCCTATAGTATTATTAACATCAATAACATAAATTTCCAGTCATTTCCTGACAATTTTGACCACCTCAAAACACCTAAAATAGGGATGCAATCCAAAATATGCGTGATACGTTTTTTAAATCCAAGTTTCGAATTGCACAAAGACCTGGGTTCGAGACACGGTTCCTCTTGGAACCCCAAAGTGATTCCGAACTGGGAATCGGTTCAACTAATAATCCCAAAGTTTGGGTGTATTTGGTTTACTGAAAAACTGAACCGTTCATCTCCACTTTTTTCCTCTTTCCTCCCATAACTTTAAAATTTTTCATTCCCAAGCTCCCCTTATCCCTTATTACCCTTTATAGTTAAAACCTGGTTTTGACTTTGACTTTTTTGAGAACTTAGCTAATTTCTCTGTACATTGTGGTTCTGTGCATAGGACTCCAATATGTTTAAACTAATGGCTGTATTCATCTGGTGCCTTTAATAAACGGTCTTTTAAAATAAATACAAATTAGTTCAAATTACAATATTTTTTCCAAGTGACATTTTAAAAAGTATTTTATCCAGTATTAAATCAATGAAATTTGGAGCATTATTTTACTCTGGCCACATGTCCCAAATTACTTAGTGTTTGCAGAGAGGTCAAAAAGATGTAAAGACTATGAATAAAAATAAAAATACCTTGGTGTGGAGAAGTCAGTGGCCCTGATTCAGAGCTGGACGCTCTGACAGAGTGCTCGCTCTGAATCAGGGATGGTCTTTTTTTTTTTAGAACGGCCTCCTGGCCACTCGCACAGCTTGCGTCCGGGTCTCAATCAGTTCCAGTATGCTGATATTGGTCTGGGAACAGTCCTGAAATAGGCCCCCTTAAAAGAATACAGCATTTACCTGAAACCATGAGATATGATCTTCTGTAAAGGCTTTGGCTGAGTTTCAATAAATCATTCCATAAACAGGGTCATGCTCACAATCCAGTTTACATGCATTGTTACACATGTGCAAAATTATCTTAATTGGAAAACCAATGCAGTAATTTGTGACTGTGAGCCATTTGCAAGAAGGATAAAATTTACTGCAACTTTGCAAGTTGTACAGTATGTCTATTTTTTACAAATCCCCCTCAGAAATAGGATATTCAATGTAAGGTTCACAGTAGAGCTCACATTCAGAAAATCATAATGGTAGATGGTCTGGTATTTAAGCAAACTAACTGTGGGGCAATTGGTTAAAATGGGAGGAGTAACCCCTCCTCCTGAACACATGATCATAGATATTTTGAATAAAACTATTCAATGAATGCCTTCCTACAGTAGATCAGCTGTGTCAAATGGTCAAGTCATCTCATAGTCTTTTCCAGGATTATTTATTTTAAAAAATAATATTGTTTTTTTACGGGTGGCCTACATGTCCCAGCAAGCCTGCTAAGGCATGATGGCACTTGTACAGCCACAAGTGTCAGCATAGCCGGACATTAATGGCCTGCTTTGCTTGTAGTCAACCTTTAAAAATTATTAACAAGACACACACAGAGAATGCTGTAGTAATTTATTGAATAGCATAGACTCTGCCAGGTGGTCTAGTTGTGCTAGTCCTAGCTCTACCGATCAGTGCAGGAGCATGAATGCAGCTGTAGAGGAGGTACAGTGGGGCAGCACACTGAATGGGATGATGGAATGCAGCACTGAGAGCACTCGCATGGAGGCCCAGAGCAATCCACACTGTCGGTAGGAGCTGCAGCTTCCAGATGACCAGTTTTCCAGGTGAGTGAGAGGATGTGGGTGTGGTCACCTATGTATTTTGATGCTAACCCAGCAGCTTTCTCAAAGTATGTTGCCAATTTTATGCTGTTAAAAGCTCTATCAACTAAAACTAAGGGGGAGATTCAATTAGCCATGGACCTATTCAAGCATCTCTGTGCTTTAAGTCCTAAGTGTCCACTTAACACAGATTGTTCCTCACAGCCTGAGCAGCTGCAAGGAAGAATTAGTGTACTTTCTGGAACTTAACACAGAATCTAATAGTTAGCGCACAGTACTCACTGGTTTGCCATGAGGGGAAAATGCTAAATAATTGAATAGCTCCGGGCATTAACCCTGGAGCTTTGCCCATGCAATAAACACCATGGGTAATTGACTCTGCCCCTAATTATGGACATTTGTGATGTGATTCTTTAATCCACAGTGAAATGCATTCATTTGTTAAATCATTAGATGATATTTATAAATTAATGAAAAAAAAATCATTACAACTTTATAACATAAATAAAGCGAAAGGAGGCATGTACTATATTCATATATAATTCAAATTTTCCTCACTTTTCTAACAGATAGTAAAGGATATGAGTAATTATATTGATTCATACTGTAAGAATCATTTTCACCCAGATTATGCCTGTATGCCAGTTAGAACCTTGATGTACCAAAGTAGTTTGTTAAATGGATACTAATTGAAAACATATATTGGAGCTGGAGTGGAGACATGTATGTCATGGGGAAGAAGCATCTCTGATGAGAATTACAGTTATCTAATTGGTGCTGGCAACATGAATGCTGACAGAACACCACTTAAAAATATATATATACAGTACATATATATATATATATATATATATATATATATATGCACAAAATATCAGAGGCTGCACTCGGAGACTGGTGAAAAAATGTACCACCCTCAATGGAGGGACTTTATTGGGTCAACGTTTCGGGGTATTGTACCCCTTCCTCAGCACAACATGATTGTCCTGAGGAAGGAGGGAGAATACCCCGAAACGATGACCCAATAAAGTCCCTCCGTTGAGGGTGTTACATTTTTTCACCAGTCTCCAAGTGCCGCCTGTGGCATACTAAGGTGGGGATGCTGTCCTCCTTGGATGGCACCAGAGCAAGTTTGGGCTGCATGCCCATTGACACTGAGTGAAGGAGTGCTGGAGTGCTGTATTTATATATAAATATATATATATAGATATATAAAATAAAGAAGTGAAAAAAGAAGCGCCTACTTGTGTCAAGAAAATGAAATTCAACACAAAAATGGAGAACGAAAGAAAAATGCAGAACGAAAAAAAACGAAAAATATATATATATACTGTACATAATTATATTGTATGGTAACGAGAAGAAAAGAAGGAGAGAAAACACTAGGAATCAGGGGCTTAACTAGGTATTTGAAGGCCCCATATCAAAAGTTTGCAAGGGCCCCTATATACCACCCAATGGTGAATTTTTTTTATAACACATGTAACTTTGACAAGGAAGATGGGCCTCCCTCAGCTTTGGACCCCACAGCAGCTGCCTCCCTTGCACCTTTGATAGTGTAATCTGTCCATTTAAACCAGGGATGGGGAACCTTAGGCCCTGGGGCCATATAAGGCCCGCAGAGTTATTTGGTGTGGCCCTCTGAGCTTTTCTCTGCTCTCCTTATCTAGCAGGGTGGCTAGAACAGCACCCTGCAGCCAGAATCTATGCAGCAGTGCCACCAGGATCGTCCTTAGGATGCTTCAGGCGGTCACACTGTTGCCCTTACTGCTCCCCGGAGCATCCTCAGGATGCTCTTGGCATTGCTATAATCACCAGCAATTGTGACCCCGCCCCATGTTGCATCACACGGACAGGCATGGCCAGCAGGGATGCCATCAGGGGGGTACGGCAGTAACTACTGTACCGTGCCCGGGACCAGAGGGGGGCCCGCAGCGCTCCAATGATTCCACCTGTGAACTGCTTCTTATATACATGTACATATCTACCTAAGAAACAGTTTGCTAACTTTTCTGTCAGGATTATCAGTGTGCTGTGGGCCCCCTGCGATTGCTCTGATCTGCACTGAGGTTAATGGATCAGGTCAAGTGATTATGAGCACTGCCTACTCGGTGCTCAGCTGGGTGCTCTTCACTGCAGGTGTCAGAACTAGCTGCCAAGTATCAGCAGAAGCGTCACGGCATGATGTAACCGATGGACAGAGATGGGTTGCTGAACGCAGGGCTTGTGATGGATCACGCGGGTAATAACTGATGGGGTGGGGTAGGGGCTTGTCATGCTGTCAGGGCTGGTAATGTATGGGGCTGGGTGTCTGGCATGGACTGGGGGCTATAACCGCTGCCACTTCCGCCATCTACCTTGGGAAAGCAAGTTACAATGCTGCCCAAGACAATAACATCACTGGGCTGTTTGATTTTTTAAGCTGTTTGATACCAGCCCTGGCCTAATAGTGGGCGGTCCCATCACAAATCAGCAGCCCTTAGAGGAGCAGAATGGATGTTCTGTGACTGCCATCTGCACCGCTAAGAAATTGATATCAGTGGCAGTGTCAGTGAGGAGCTGGATTAGTGAGAAGGAATGAAGCTGAAAGGTGAGAACACCTGCTCAGTAAATTGGCAAGAAGCACCCCAGGGGCAGGGGAACACGTGACATGAAAAAGGTTACTATCAACTGATCTGCAGCTACTCATCCCTCTTGTGCCTCTTCCCTTCCCCCTCCCCATGTGTGCCTCCGACACCTTCTCTGATGTGTTCCTGTGACCATCTCTCCCATGTGTTTTTCTGACCCCTTCCCAGTCTCTGACCCTTCCACCACCTCATCCCTAACAGTCATTTTGACTCCGCTCCCATGGCTGGTGGCGATCAAAAGTAGCATGGCATAGCATAGTAGGAGGCAAGACTAAACCTAAAGATGACATGCAAGTACAATTTTTGTCATGTGGGAAGATGGACTGATGGGTGTTATAGCCTGTGTGTTCACCGGGTCGGAGGGAGGACCTGCCTGTTTCATCTCTACTGGGCCTCGCAATTTCAGATGGCAGCCCTGGTGGCCAGCACCGGGCCTGCGAATAATGTTATATATACTGTACTAAAATGGTCCTCAGCAGAAAAAAGGTTCCCCACCCCTGATTTAAACCATCGATAATAGGGGCCTGTCTGATTTAAATGCTAGGGACAATTTTGCATATCAGTCCAGCCCTGCACATCTCATCCACATTTTATAGATGAAACAGATTAGCCTGTAAACCTCATAGTGTATACATAAAATATAAAGTATTAATGTTCAAATGAAAGTTCAAATCAATTAAGCATGTGACCCAGATTTGGCAGCAATCATTGCATTTTACATTTTATTTTTACAGACATCCTCTAATATACAAAATGCAGTATGTGTAGCACTAATACAGGTTTCATATACAGTATGCCTCTGCAATTTCAAATATAATAAATCACCCAGAGTGTCTTTATATATTATACCATGCAACAGTTCTATGTAATAAAGGGCTGTGCTTTCAAAATGAAATGTAATGTATGTTTGAATAATTCTATAATTGTATCCATGTATATATATTTTATTATCAATAATAATATAGGTACCCATAGGGTGTTTTCAGATGCATGGACTATGTGAAACAGTTCTTGTTCATGTAACAGAAAAGCTCAGTATTCAGGATAATGTATTGTTTGAGCAAACCATTTTATTAAACCAAAATGCTTTCAAAGCTCTTTCCTCTCTTCAAAACACCAACTTTACTGTATAAAGCACACAACATGGAGCCAGGACCTACTGTACTACAGCTACTGTACTATAGTCACCAACTGAAAACAACTAGGCAAGGATTACTATAACAAGGTGGTAAATAACTGGTCCTGCAGCCAGAGTGGGAGTGCATGGTTGCTTCCCCAATGGCATCCACGCTGTGTGGCATGGAGAGATCCCCTACTACATAGAAAAGACATGCCCATCTTCTTCCAAAGTTCCTGCTCCCCGGCAACTAGGAACTAACAAAGTTACCGTAGTCAACAACTGCAGACAGCCAAGAACTACCACCAACTGCAAACAGCCAGGAGCTTCAGAGGCTGTATCCATGAAGATGTACCTCTGTCAACAGTTATAATTTCTATTACTTTTACGTACTGAATTAAGCATTTCCAATACAACTTAGATGGTAAGCTCATTTAGGCAGGGCCATCTTTAATATCATCAGTGCAGATTTGCACCAGCTCTATCCTTGGTGCAAGAAATCTATATAATATCAAATATATCTTTGGGTGAGTACACTCACCCATGAATAACTTGTAATTCCCCTACTCACCCATTGCACATCCACGGCATAGTTACGCTCATTCAGCCACAAGATGTGACTGCAATATGAATAATACTGTTTAATTCTGATAGCTTAAAAATCACATGATTGGAACTCTGAATCCGTTCCAATATTGGCAAGCAGTGGTGTCACAAGAGTGGTACGGGGGTGCGGGCTGCACCCGGGTGTCACCCACCGAGGGATGACACCAAGGTACAGGCTCCCCCTCAGTGACAGGAGCCAGGTGTTGCACTGTAGCATTAAGTGCAGCACTCGGCACCTGTCACAGTAAGGGAGCCAGCATTGCCCGCACCTCCAGCACCCACCACCACCCTGATAACAGTGGGCCAGGGTTTAGGCCGAGAGACCACGCACCATCCCTGAAGACACACCCACTTTTCGGAGGCACATGGCATCCCTACCCGCACCGGGTGTCACCGCAGGGAGGAATGCCACAGTTGCCAAGTCTCTTTGTTTAGCATCCTGAAACATTTATTGTACAGTAATTGAATAAGACATGGGCGCAGACCCCCTTTTTTTAGGTTAGGCAAAACCACCCCAAATTGTTATGATTTTGATTTTGTCCAAACCACCATCAAATGTTATGATTTTGGTTTTGGCAAAACCACTCTCAAGTGTTTTGGCTCAGTCTTGGTTTTGGATTTTATTGAGAATTGATAAACAGCTAATATCATATAATTTGGACCTGTTTGCATGCAATCCAAAACAGAGATTTGGTTTTGAAATCCAGATTCCGAATGTATAGCAGACCTGAACCGGGACTCAGTTCTACTCGGATCCCTAACCATGATCCAAGCCGAGACTTGATTCGACTCGGAACCCATAAGTTCGGGTGTGTTTGTTTTTCAGGAAAACTGAACCGCACATTTCTAGGGGGGCAGCCAATTAGCCGCTGTAAATTACCACGCCTAATTGCCTCGTCCGGGGCTATCCAATTAGCCCCGAAGACGTCACTTATTAAGGATTTTGTTTCGCCTGCCTCAGTCAGGCGAAACCAAATCCCCGATAAGACGATGTTTTTTTCATGATCGCAGCAGAGAAAATACATAGATCCATGACTTTTCATGGATCCTATGTATTTTCTCAGCCGTAATAAATGCCGTTTAATTGGATAGCACAATAAAAAAAAATCAGCAAAAAATACCCTAAAATCGGCAAGGAAACCCTGTTTAAACACGTCAATGTTTCTTGAAAATGGCAATTTGTACACTGAGAAAGGTTTCTTTGTTATTATAAATGAAACTTTTTGTTTTAATATATATGTAATCATCAGTTGATGATGTATCCTGGAGAAGAGTATTTGCCCCATGCACAAAATCTGTATATATATATATATATATATATATATATATATATATATATATATATAGGTGTTGTTGATATGAGAATTGCTCTAAACAGAAATAAAATTATTCCATAAATATAAAATTAGTAGGGGAATAATATTGAGTATGATACATTAGCAAAATAGTCTGTGTGCGATTACCATACAGTACAAACTGCAGCTGCAGCAGGTCAGGAATCTATTGAGTTTTACTAATGTGGCACTTTCTATAACCTGCACAGATTAGAATATTAATAATAAATGAGTATAAAACAGCATTATTTTTCTTAATTCCAAAGTAGGAAATAAAAATATTACAAAAACAGCAAGAAAGTAAAAAAAAAACCAAGATGCACATTCTGTATTAGAGATTATATAATGATTTATTTACAATTTTTTTTAAAGCTAAATAGGTGACCAATTACAGTACTTGCAATGAGAATCTGTTTTAATAAAAGTGGTGCTGTTGCACACAGTAACCAATCACATTGTGTCCTAATTTTCTAGAATGCAATAGAATCTTTAATAAATCTATCCCTAAGTCACTAGTTGGACCAGACTATAAGAAGAACAAATAAGAATTTGATTTGATAAGTTTCAGAATACAATCTAATTCAAAAAGGGAACAGAAAAAAAAATATAGGGAGAAATAGGTGTGTTTGCTTTGGAAATAAGGCACATTATATATTAATTAAAGTAATATTATAAATCTATCAAGGTCAATATCAGT
This sequence comes from Taudactylus pleione, assembly GCA_031769625.1. Lineage (NCBI taxonomy): Eukaryota > Metazoa > Chordata > Amphibia > Anura > Myobatrachidae > Taudactylus > Taudactylus pleione. The sequence goes on from JAUIMM010000275.1 coordinate 2,897,519, forward strand.
GCCCTAGAGAGGTGGGTGAAACTCATCCCTTATCGTTCCTAACCCTCCCCATGGGTTCTACACCCCTAGCCATCCAAATGTAGGGACATCACATACAGTGAAGGGACAGAGATGGGAAGGTTATCACATACAATGGGAGAAGGGAGATCATATACAGGGGTGGTAGAGTGGTTAAAGGGTGTCCACATATGAGGGGACATAGGGAGCATGGAAATCATATAGAGAGGGGGTGGAGGATACAGTGGAAGCAGGGTAATCATTCATAGTGACATAGTGGAGGGAAGGGGAGCATGGTAACCTTATCACCTAAGTGTGTAGTGGGGTCAGTCACAAAACACGGCATTATGCTTCCCTCTACATTATACCACACATTAATACTAAACCCATTAAATATTATGCTCTCCTCCCATCCCCAGCGGCTTCTTACTTAGCGTGCCACTCTTTCAGTCCAGGCACTCCCACGCCCGCATCAGCAGGCAGCCGCTGCTGCATCGGCACTTCAGCCTAGTGCCGCTGTCATTCAAATCTGGCACTGGTCACAAGCCAATTGGTTGTTTATAGATCCCCATTCCGTAGGTACATCTACGGAAGGGTATCTATTCACAACCCTTCTGTGAGCTCCGCCTCCCACGGCTCCCGCTTGTGCACTGGCTTTAAGTTTCTCCAGTGATTTAGCTCCTCTCCCACAGTGCTGACAAGGGATGGAGGAGCAGTTGGCGTGGCGCGTAAAGGCGGAGCGGCACTGAGTGGTGCAAATGCTGAAGAATCATGTCAGGTCACTCTTTTTAGTGTTGGCCAGGGTAGGTGGTATGTGTGTTGTATGTGTGTGTGTTGTATGTGTTTGTGTGTGTGATGTATGTATGTGTGTGTGACATTGTAGTCCCAGGGAGGAAGGAGGGGAGGGTGCTTGGGATGTATGTGTGTGAGTTATAGGAGTCCCAGGGAAAGGGGAGGATCATCACGGCCACCCAAGCAGCAGCAGCCTGGCAACTAGGGTGTGTGTAAGTATGCTATGTGTATGTATATTGTGTGTGTATATTGTGTGTGTATGTTGTGTGTGTATGTTGTGTGTGTGTGTGTGATGTGTGTGTATGTTGTGTGCGTATGTTGTGTGTGTATGTTGTGTGTGTGTGCATGTTGTGTGTGTATGTTTTGTGTGCGTGTGTGTATGTTGTGTGTATGTTGCATGTGTGAATGTTGTGTGTGTATGTTGTATGTGTTTTTTTGTTGTGTGTGCATGTTTTGTGTGTGTGTATGTTGTGTGTATGTTTTGTGTGTGTATTTTGTGTGTGTTGTGTGTGCTGCATATGTCTCACAATATATATTTTGATATATATATATAAGAAACGGAAACCACCCCCTAAAAATCCTGCGTTTGCCCCTGGTTTCACATGTATCTTTTATTGAAACTTTTAAAAGAACTGAAAAAATACATATTAATTGGAATTGATAGACATCATGCTATTGTATAGTGATATAAAACATCAAGATGGAGAAATGCAACATGTTTTGTCTATGAGCAGTCTGTGTTAGGGTTGGATGATAAGAAAGTGTATATCAATCTTTCTGATTGATATGGGTCCATTGCATTACTGCAAGTCAGTAGGGTGTGATTATCATCAAGGGATGATAATTTTTTAAAAGAAAACCAAAAGAGCATTTGAACACGCTCACTGAGACCCTCTTCTTTGACAGAGCACTGCAGAACGCTTCTCTGCAAGCAATGGAAACATGGCAAATATTGATCCGTACGATATATCACACTGGCTGTATAAATTTGAAAACAGACATTAAATATATATATTCCATTATATCAATATTTGATGTCCATTCCTAGGGGTAAATTTACTACAGTGAGAGTTTTTAGAAGTGAGTTTTAGAAGTGATGTTGCCCATAGCAACAAGATTCTACTTAACATTTAACTAGCACCTTCTAGAAGATAATAGCTAGAATCTGATTGGTTGCTATGGGCAACATTACTTTTAAAACTCACTTCTAAAAACTCTCACTTTAGTAAATTTACCCTTTAATCTGTGATTGGTTATTTCTAGAGATGAGCGGGTTCGGATCTCAGAGATCCGAACCCACCCGAATTTTGAGATCCGGGGCAAGAACCGAACGTGCCTTCGGTTCCATCACCGGCCCCGGATCTCAAACCGAGACAAAGCCATAGAGATGAAATCTCGCAGCTCGCGAGCTTTCGCCTCTATATATATAGAACCACGTGGCGGCGGCCATTTCACTCCGGCTGTGGAGACTGCACAGGGAGGGTGGGTAGTGTAGGGCTGGGAGGTACTTACCTGTGCTGATGCTGTGCTGGTGCTGTGCTGGTGCTCTTCTGTCGCTGTGCTGTCTGCTGTGTGTGTACTGCTAATCCATCTGGTGCTGTCACTGCTGTGCTGTCTGCTGTGTCCATCTGGGCTGGTGCTGTGCTGTCTGCTGTGTCCAGTTCTGGACCCCAAAAAAATAAAAATATATATATTGTCTTTTTATTTTTTCCTGTGTGTGCATGTTAGGCTTAGCCGCACAAGATACAGCAATGCAACCTAGTGCTGCCTGACTCCAGTCGTCATCAATCTGTGCTCTGGGCCCAAGTTCTGGATGCGAAAAAAACAAAACAAATAGTATCTTTTTTTTGTCTAATATTTTTCTGTGTGTGCGTGTTAGGCTTAGCCATACAAAATACAGCAACGCAACCTAGTGCTGCCCAACTCCAGTTGTCATCAATCTGTGCTCTGGGCCCAAGTTCTGGATGCAAAAAAAAATAAAACAAATAGTGTTTTTTTTTTCTAATATTTTTCTATGTGCGCACGACTATACATATGTGAATTTTGTAACCGCACCTTGGCTACACTATTGGTGCTTGTGACACTGCTTCAAGACAGCAGAAAATATCGAGGGCTGTCACATGACAGGAGAGCAAGGCCAAGAACCACATGTTGTAGCTGCCGCCAGCAGTCATCATGATAATGCAAGGCCGTCAACTTCCTTGTCCTCTATTAAGACCCATGCCCCAGGGCTTAAGTCACAGAATGGATATGGTAAAGCTACAGTACTTTTACTGTAGTAAAGAAAAAAAATTGAAAGGCAATATGAATAGGCCTATAGATAAACAAATAATTGGCAATATGCCATTCACTACACAAAGTGTCAAGGAAAGGATAAGGCCTTTATTTATGTTGACTGCTGGTTCTGATAGCACTTCTGCTTGTAGTAGTAGTGGTGGTGGTGGTACCATTAAAAAATTTAAAGTTGTTAAGAATAGTAAGACAGCTCCGGAAAAACCAACAGTGTGCTCTGAGAAATCTAAATCACAAATCCCTGAGGAGAGTGCAAGTGTGTCCGCGGTTGCTATGTGTGAGCCAGACCTAAATACTAATGTACTGGAGGATCCTCCAAGTTCTAACATTTGTGTGCACTCTGTAAATGTGGGAAAGGGCAGTCAACATCTTGCAGATGTAGTCAGTGAGGATCAGCAGCATAAATTCATCCCAGACGCCCGGAGGCAAGTTATAATTTGGTGCCCCCCCAATCATGGCCGCTGACACTGTAATGTAGCAATTTGCATGCAGACAGGCTGTAGATAGATGAAGGTAGCAGCTGATCGTCTGACATGGGGCTCTCCACTAGTGTATGGTGGCTTCTCAGGTGCCGGGAAGGGCCATGATGGTACACTCTGGGTACATAGTTACAGCCCTAAGTGGGGTGAATATGTTGTGAACAATTAAGGAGGTGCCCCCTTCAGAGCTGGAGCCTGGTGGCAAGCGCCTGCATTGTCTCCCATAGTTCTGCCCCTGTTGAGGATGCTTCTGGGGAATTACACATGGAGGAGGAGGATATTTTGGTAGTTGAAGGCACTAAGGATGATGAGGAAGTTGATGATGAAGATGTTGGTGATGAGGATGTTGATGCTGAGGATGTTCTTTGTGTAAGTAAGGCAACAGCTGTTGCCCATGGATTGAAAAAGCCAAAGCCCATTGTTGTCATGCCTGGGCAAAAGACAAAAAATTCCACTTCTCACATGTGGAATTATTTCCACCCCAATCTGGACAACAATTGTCAAGCCATATGTAACCATTGCAAAGCAAGAGTGAGTAGAGGGAGGGACCTAAACCACCTAGGAACCTCCTCCTTGTTATGTCACTTGGAGCGCATTCATCAAATATCAAAGTGTATGTCGCCAAGTTCCAAAACTCAAAACATAGCAAGTCCAGTGTCACCTACCTGCTCCCTCTTTGTGTGATCCAAGCGCCTTCGATCTCCACCATCAACATCCTCATTCATCATCGGGAGCAGTCCTGCTGCATCCAATGTTGTTAATCGAAGCATGATTGACTCCTCTCCTATCTGTGAATCCTCAGAAGGATACTTGATTACTACACCTGTTGCTGCTGCTGTTGCTGTGAGTGGATTTTCATCCCAGAAGGGGATGTAGTGTAGTGTAGTGTATACACCAAAAAACAATTAACTGTCAAACAATAATTTGCAAGGGCAAACAAGTATAACAGCAATCACCAAGTTGCACAGTGGATTACTGACACTATAACAGCTATGCTGGTATTAGATGTGCATCCAGTATTCACCTTTACTGCAGTGGGTTTTCAACAGTTAATTGAGGTCCTGTGTCCTCGCTACCAGATCCCTTCTAGATTCCACTTTGTTAGAACAGCAATTCCAAGTCTGTACAAGGACATTAAAAAAACCTTATTATTGTCCTCAGAAATGCCATTGTACCCACTGTCCACTTGACTACTGATATGTGAATGAGTGGGACAGAGCAAACTAAGGATTACATGACTCTGACAGCCCACTGGGTAGGTGTATTGCCTCCAACAGCAACAGCAGCAGCAACATCTACCAAAAGACAGCTGATACAGAGGCAGGCTACTCTTTGTATAACTGGTTTCACTAAGAGGCATACCACTGAGAACCTCTTCGAAAAACTCAGGGAAATCATTGCTAAGTGACTTACCCCACTAGGACTCGCCTCAGGATTTGTGATTTTGGACAATGCCACCATTATTGTGAAAGCATTAAATGTGGCTGAATTCCAACACGTCCCATGTTTTGCTCACACAATGAATTTGGTGGTGCAACATATTTTTAAAAACAACTGGGCGTGCAGGAGATGCTCTCGGTGACCCACAAAATATCCAGACATTTTAGACATTCGGCAAATGCTTGTCGAAGATTGCATGATCAGCAGGTACTGTTACATTTGCCCTGCCATCAGCTGAAGCAAAAGGTACAGTAGTAACTTGGTGGAATTCTACACTCTACAGTATATGCTTCACCAGATGTAGAATCAGCAAAAGGCCATCCAGGGCTATATAATGGCCTGTGACATAGGCCATGGAGGGGGAATGCACCTTACTCAAGCACAGTGATGAATAATTTCCATGTTGTGCAAGGTTCTCAAACCCTTTGAACTTGCCACACATGAAGACACTGCCAGCTTGAGTCAGGTCATTCCCAGCATCAGACATTTGCAAAAACAGCTGGAGAAAATAAAGGAGGAACTGAAACAGAGCGATTGCGCAAGGTATGTCAGACTGATGGATCAAGCCCTTGATTCACTTCACCAGGATCCAAAAGACGTCAATCTATTGAAATCTGAAAAAAATATTTTGGTGACCATTCTGGATCCCAGGTTTAAGTCCTACCTTGTGAGTTTTTTTCCAACAGACCGAAATCTAAAACTATGCAAAGAGCTGTTGGTAAAAAAATTGTCAGCTGCAGCCGCACGTGAAACGCCGTCATCTCCTCCTTCAGTTTCTGCAGCTGCTAGGAAAAAACGCAATTTTCCTTACAGAATGCCTACTGGTCATGCAGATCGTTCACCAAAAAATGACATCTGATCAGGCCTGAGAAAACTGCCTACTAGTGACATGTCTTCTACCGTGACTATGTGATACGGTCTCCAGTCACAGAATGGTGAAGGACTATTTCAGAGATAACATCATAATAAGCATGGCAGACAGTCCCTTTCAGTACTGGCAGGAAAAAGAGGCAATTTGGAGTCCCGTGCACAAACTGGTTTGCATTACTTAAGTTGCCCACCCTCCAGTGTGTAATCTGAAAGAGTTTTCAGTGCAGCTGGCAACCTTGCCAGTGATCGGCGTAGGAGGTGTCGAAGCTGAATAATTGGCTGAGACAAGTTCAGTTTAAAATTTTATCACGATGACTCCATCTTGCGACTGGCCGCAAGACGCCATCTTGAAAATGAGATCGCAAGATGACATTTTGCGAATGGCTGCCTAAGCACCATTTTAGATAAACTCACATTTTAGTACATGTGGCGATGATACTATTAGCACCATGCGATTGCATTTTTCAAAATTTCTCATACACACGTTAATATGCACAATTGCGCTGTTAACTAGTTGCATATTAGCGAATGCATAGGACTTTGTATGAAACCGCTGTTTTGTTAGTTTTATGCACACGCATCTGCCCCAAGTTAACTAGCATCCTTATATCAAACCCTGAATACGCACACATTACATATTCACACATAAGGTTCAATAAGCTTTAAAGTGTATGATTTAAGTTGGTTCAGTTAGTTTAAATGCTGAGAAATAAAGGTATTTGATAACTAAGGTATTTATATATGCTAAACAAGTCGTGTTTGGTCTTGTACTGATGCGTACTCTTTTTACAGTATTCCGATGTTATCGGTGGGGAGGTCGCATAATGCAAACTCAAGTTATGGATCGCAGAATCTACAAGCAACAAAATGCATATTTCATGAACAACTGTTAGAATGTTGCAGGGGGCGTGAAGAGGAAGATCCCCAGCTGTTAGAGGCAGGGAGAGTCTATTTGACCCAGCCTGTTAAATGTGCTGTAACAGATGCTTCTCCCCTAGGAACCAACCACACCAGCAACAAACTTCCCTATTGTCCTGTTTATTCTGGAGGGGTATAAATATGTGTGCATGAACGCTGGTTCTCAGTCTTTGTGCTGAACGCTGTATGACTAGGGGTCTCTTGCTGATGCCTATCTCCGGGTCCGGAAGTGCCTGCATATGTATACTGTACTTGGGGCTGCATCATTTTCCTTTTGCGCCTAAATTGTGTCTAGATCAATAGCGTGTAACTGTCTGAACTTTTACCTGAATAACACTTGTGCTTTGGAACCACAGATTCCATGTCTAAGTCTTTATTTATGGTATGACTGCGTATGCAAATTAGCGCCATCCTTAGAAGGTATAGGCAGAATATTAGAAGGTATAGGCAGGACATTAGAAGGTATAGGAAGGTGTGTATAGAGGTTCTGATCCAGTATCATTAGTTGGGGGCTCATAGTAAAGTCACTTACCTGCTCACACGGGACATACGGCCATCGATATTTCAGCAAAGGGTGGAGTGGCCACATGCAGGGGTTGCCTGTAACCACTTTGTGCTGAAAGATCGCTATCTGTCTCCGTCTGAATCAAGGAAGCTGACTAGAATCCAGGGACAAGAGAGGAAAAAGTTTGTTTTCCTCTGTTGATAGAACCGTACGTTTAAAGGGGTGTTGCAGTACAGAGTACGCGACTAGGTCGCTGGTTTGCGCAAAGCAAAAAGACGCACTTTTGTGTACGCAGTTAAATAGCCATTATACGGTTGTGTGGTAGTCGCATTATTGTTTATGCGACTGGTCGCACAATAGCGTATACATACTTCCGGTTGTGCTGCCACGTGTTTGAACAAAGCTATTGAGGTTTAAATTTTTTTCTATTACCAATATCTGGGTTAACGTGTATTTTTCTACGCAGGAAAAAAGTGTGTAACAGTGAATATTTGTTGAACAAAGTTAAGGGTATCATATGATCCTTAAGGGCTAGGTGCAAGGGTTAGTCTAGCAACTCAGTAAGCAGCTTTACCGTTCTATACACAGTAGCAGGTGTACATGTTGTCTTTGTTGTAGAGAGGTGTGTGAGAGTAGCCGACATATAAACTCTCATAGGTGTGGAAGCTGCCTTACCAAATCTTATCCGGGTGTGGAAGTTGCCTTTTTCAAATCTTATCCAGGTGTGGAAGTTGCCTTACTAAATCTTATCCAGGTGTGTGGGCGCCGCCGACTTAAATCGTCCACAGGTAAGTGAAAGTGTCTTGATTGTCTTTCACCGGTTTAAATCTTTATTGAAAAGCATAGGAGTTGTCTCAGAATGGGAGCCACACAAACAGTAGAGATGTTAGGCAATGATGTGCTGCTAATAGAGGCACTGATCGGATCAGCCCATCGTATCATGCATACCAAGTATGGTACATATGCAATAAGGTATTGTGATTTATGGTTTAATATGACGAGGAAGAGTGTTAGACCGTTTCCCAGAATTGGTAGTTTTAATAAAAATGTGTTAGACAATGTCTGGGAGAGAAAAAGGTAAAATATTTTGAATGTTTAAAACTGTGGCAGCATGAAGGGGATGCATGGCTTAACAATGTGCAAACGATGCAAACTAGCACCGTGAGCACTTTGCCAGAAAATACATCCATGATGCTGAATTGCAATACGGGCAAGCCGCAAAATGGCGCGCACGTGCGGCAAGGTAGCATCGTGGATAGTACTGCCAGCAGTTCACGCTCACCTCCCCCACCTTATGTGGATGGAGGTGCAAGTACAGTTACCAAAAATACCCTTAAAAATGTAACAAGCAACTTGTACCCTCTCTTAAGCAACTATAAAAAAAAGTTGATGATGCAGATGATGAGCCTATTGTAATGTCTGCCATTTCCCATGCTGTGCACATGATAGATGCTCCATCACAACAATCATGAGTGGTGCTGCCATCTCCATCGGTAACAGCAAGGGAAGTGTTAATGCCCTCTGCTCCCGTAGAGGATATTGTTCATACCATACGTACCAGCAGCAGACTAAACCACCAGCCAGCTAATCAGGTCAAAGGTAGCAGCACTACCGGTCTGCATCCCATTCGGACAATAACTGTTCCAAATGGAAATGCAGACCCGAACGGTATAGTGCCCACGAGGGAAGTAGTAATGCATTGTCCTTGGACAAGAACAGAACTAAATTCCATCATAAATGATTTCCCCGATCCCAAAAAGGAATTAGCCAAATGTCAAAGATTTTTGAGAAATTTGGGTAGTTCGCAGGAGCCCACTAATAAAGATTGGCGTGTGGTGTTAAGGGCCTGTCTGCCAAGCAATACCGACGTGACAAAATTTATCACGGATTGTGTATTGGATGGTGACGTTCCCTTAACAGACCAAGTAAACCAATGTAACATTTCCCACATTGTAACTCAATTGGGTATATATTTTCCAGTATTAGTCAACTGGAACAAAATTTTCACCAGTAAGCAGAAAGAGAGTGAGACTGTATTAGATTATTGCGATCGGGCTCTGCAGGCTATCACCCAGTACACTGGGATAGAGGATATTAAAGATAGCACTGACCACCGGGGGATGATAGTAACAGTACTTGTGGACGGTCTGAAAGAGAGTTTAAAAACTCGGGTTCAGACCTCACAGCCTTGCTGGAGGGGTCTCACAATAGATACCCTCATAGAAACTGCCATTGAACATGATAAAAACATCTCCAAAAAGAGAGAAGCCCAGAGCGAAAAATTAATGGCTGTCAGTTTACAAGCTGTGGAAGGAATGATGGTAACATCACAGCCAACAGACACACTTGCACTTGCACACACACTCATGTCTGAACAAGTATGTGCTCTCACTAACCCCACTCAACAACAAACACAACTCTATCCCACTAACCCAATGCAACCACAGGTCCAAGGCTATCCACCAACTTCTTATCCCCCACAATACCCTTACCCTCCCTATCCTTACCAATATCAACCACCTTTACCCTCTGCGCAAACCTCACAACACCACATGTCTTCACCCGAAAAACGAACATGTTTTAACTGTAAACAAACAGGACACTTAAATAGAAACTGTACAGTAAAAGGAGTAGGGATCCCACATCAGGGAAGACATAGATATCCCCATAAGGGATATGAACAGAGGCCAGCAAATGTTCAGCAGGCACCAGCTACAATTGTAGCCGTAAATGCTTTATTGGAGAATGGTGGCCAACGCTAGGGGTCAGGTCATACCTGTAGTCTACAGATGGTCAGGTTAACAGGAAGTACTAGGGAAGAACCGGTCATGATGGTTGATGTAGCTGGTACTGAATATCCTTTTCTTGTAGACACAGGGGCGACCAGGTCGGTGATAAAATCTCCCATTAATTTGCAGGTGACCAATGAGACAGTACCAACAATGGGTGTAACAGGTAAAGAGGAACATTATCCTTTAACAAAGACCACAGAGGTTACTATTGGGCAGTTGCATACCAGGCATTCTTTTCTCCTGGCTGCTGTGGCTCCTACTAACCTACTGGGCAGAGACTTGTTATGTAAGATGGGATGTGTTATATATTGCACCCATGATGGTGTATTTTTAGATATCCCAGAGAGAATGGTATACGAGGTGTGGGATATGTTAGACAATCCTCAAAGAATAATGTATCACTCTACCGTTTTAAATGAAACTCCATCACAGGTAGATGAAATGTTGTCCCTAATTCCAGATTCCCTTTGGACTAAAGATGGACAGGACACTGGATTAATGGCAAACGTAAGCCCAGTAATGGTAAATTTAAAAAACGGAAGGCAAGCTCCAAAAATTCCCCAGTACCCACTAAAACAGGAGGTAGAATTAGGGGTTTTTCCAATAATTGAGCGATTATTACAACAGGGAATTTTAGTCCGTACAGCTAGTGTAGCCAACAGTCCCATCTTCCCGGTATAGAAGAGTGGTGGGAGGGGTTATAGGCTGGTACAAGACCTTAGAGGTGTTAATAAGGTAGTAGAGAGCCAATTCCCTGTAGTGCCAAATGCAGCTGTCATTTTGATACAGATCCCACCAAATGCAACCCATTTCACTGTCATTGACCTCTGTTCAGCTTTCTTCTCTGTGCCTCTCCATCCTGACTGTCAGCATCTATTCGTGAGGACATAGTATTGGGCCATGATATGATTGTCTACACTCCCCATGCTGTATCTGCTCTGTTGAACTCAGCTCAAACCAGACACGTCTCCTCGGCTAGGTTCACCAAATGGGAACTAGCTCTAATCGCTCCTGCAAATATTACTGTTAAACGTTTCAGTACGCTGAATCCAGCAACATACCTACCATATGTATAACATGATGTACAAAGGGTGGAAAGAGAGGAGTTGCTGGCGGGAGGTGAGTTCGGCAGACATAATGATACGCACAATTGTATGACATATCTGAATCAGACCTTTACTGCTAGACCTGACATACATGACACACCTTTAGAGAATGTGGATGTAACTTTTTATACGGATGGGAGTTGTCATAGACAAACAGACACAGGTGAATTATGTACAGGTTATGCTGTTGTAATTGACACAGACATCATAGAAGCTAAACCTCTCGGTCCTCCTCACTCAGCCCAGGTGGCAGAGTTAGTAGCACTGACTAGAGCATGTGAACTGGCAGCAGGCAAATCTGCTAACATTTACACTGACTCGAGGTATGCGTTCGGGGTGGTGCACGATTTTGGGGCGTTATGGCGTCTGAGAAATTTTATGACAGCAGAAGGCACACCAGTTGCACATTCCCGACACATAAAACATCTTTTAGAAGCAATCCAACTGCCCAAAGCAGTGGCAGTAATTAAATGCAAAGCCCACACATGTGAGGATGACCCGGTGTAACAACAGAGCTGATGAAGCTGCAAAATGGGCAACAGGGTTAAAAATGTTTTCTCTAACTGAAACAATTATGTCATTCCAAACTATTGATATGCAGATATTAATTGAGATGCAAAATTTGTGTTCAATTCAGGAAAAATCCATTTGGTAGTCCAAGGGATGTGGGCAAAGAGTCCTCTGGGCTCTGGAGGGACTGACATGGTAAGCCAGTAGCCCCCAAGGCATATTACCCCAGCCTGGCTGAGGCAGCACACAGTCTGACTCACCTGGGTAACAGGGAATGTGCAAGTTGGTAAGGGCATACTGGTGTGCACCAGGTTTTTCTTCACAAGTAGAAAAGATAGCAATATCCTGTTTGACCTGCTTGAGAAAGAACATAGGGAAAGCGATCCCTACTGAACCGTCCCACATTCCACCGACTGATGGAAGTTTCCAACTGATACAAATTGATTTCATCCAATTACCACCCTGCAGGAACCTTAAGTATGTACTAGTGTGCACAGACGTATTTTCTAACTGGGTTGAGGCCTACCCAGCGGCCACTAATACTGCTGCGTTTACTGCCAAGAAAATAGTTCAGGAATTTGTATGCAGGTATGGTATCCCTAAAATCAGCGAGAGTGATAGTGGTACCCATTTCACAGGTTATGTTTTTCAAAATATGTGTAAGCTGATGGGTATTAATAGCTGACTTCACACCCCCTACCAACCGCAAGCTAGTGCAATGGTAGAGAGGATGAACGGGACTATTAAAAATAAGCTAAGTAAAATCATGACTGAGACTGGACTAGGATGGCCAGAAGCGTTACCTTTGGTCCTACATAGCATAAGGACCACTCCTAGACCTCCTCTAAATCTGTCCCCCTTTGAAATATTGTTCGGTAGACAACCTCATTTGATTATAAGTCCACAGGAAGATCTAAAGGGTAACAACGAGGTAACTGTGAAGTATCTTATATCAATGAGTAAGCAGTTAAAGCAACAGCAACAGAAACTGAAATTGTTGTCTAATGATATGCCTGAAACGAACTGTCATGATGTTGAACCAGAGAATATGTAATGATCAGAAATTTCTTGAGTTCAGGTTGTTTGACTGATCGGTGGGAAGGTCCGTACCAGGTGTTGCTGACGAGTACCACATCTTTGAAGGTGGCCGAGAGAGATACCTGGGTCCATTCCACTCACTGCAAAAAGGTCAATCAACCAGTGGAAAAACAAGTCGGAGACAAAGCTGATAGTGTGGACCTGTCGCTCGCGAGCTTGTTCGGGGAGGATTGAAATGGTTGTAGTAAGATTCCTGAACTGAGAGAAATTTGCAGGTCTTGTTGTGACAATGGACGGGCCTGCTGTGTTCATTTTCATATTCTCTTTTAGAGTGTTCACCATCCTGGTCAGTCCAGGGATATCCAGTGTCTGTGATGGGGGACCGATTGAGGAAACGGGAGCTGATGGCAGTGCTGATGGAGTGGAATCAGGAGGAGTGCAATGCCAATCAGGGGAGTGTCTGACCAATCTTAGTACTGTTAATGTTAAGAGAGCTGTCATTCCAGATACTCGGGGAAGGTGTGGAGGTTTATCGTCTGAAGATTCCTGTATTTGTGAGCTTTGTGGGTCCCTAGTTGATGAGAACTGTATCCAACGGTGCCAACCTAAATATAATCCGTACTGGGGTGGGTATCCTCTAGAGGATTATCATAGCATGGCAGGCAAAGTGTTAAATCAAACTGATTGCTGGGTGTGTTCACATGTGCCACAGGGACAGCATAATGTAGGGCTGGTGCCATTTCCGCTGAATATCATAAAATTTTAGAATTGCAAAAAGGGAAAACATTGGATGGAAAATTCCTCTCATCCAAACCACCTCATTTAAAACTCCATCAATTCCAAGTAGATAGATCACTTTTGTGTCTAAACATAACCAACCCCAATAAACCCGGGAGTTGGGAAGTGACGGGGAATAATCAGGCGATGACCTTCTTACAAAGAGCTGATAATGAGTCCATAAATTATGATCTGCTGTGCTCCATTAAGTCTGGTGGGAAACATTTTAGGTATCGGTATACATTGAGTTCCACCAAAGAAATTATTGGTAAGGTGCGAAATGGTTATTGTGCTAAAATAATACAGCCAGAAACTTGCATGTATCAGATGGAAGACCCAGAAATAGTATTGTTTGTAAGGGAAATGTGCTTAATGATAATGATGCATACCATTCCTTATGTTCTCCCTGATAATGTATATTTCATCTGTGGAAGAAAAGCATATAAATGGCTCTACCCGAGTTCCGAAGGTTTGTGTTACCAGGGAAGAGTAGTCCCAGAAGTTATGACCTTCACACATGTTGAAATGCTGGGTATACATAAAAACAAACCGTCACCATATCTTCACACACAATATGAACACAGAGGCAAAAGAAATATGGTACCTGGTGATATACATAAAGCCACTCAGTTAATCAGTGAGACAACTGGCTTTCAAGTTCTGGTCACATTGGACCCCACCAGGATCGCTCGGGGTACATTAAACTTTAGATATATCCAGGAACTTGCCAAATTGATAGATAATATCAGCGAGATGTATGATGATACATTCAGGTATACAGGGAGAGAATTGCAAGCGTACAAGAAAGAACTGGTGCAACACAGGCTAGTGTTGAATTATTTAACTGCTGTTAATGGAGGGTATTGCGTAACATTGGCCACCCAATTTGGAGTAAAATGTTGCACCTATGTCACCAATGATACCTGCAACCCTAAGGAGGTGATAGACCGGAAGATGGATGAAATTCTGCAGCTAAAGTGGGAATTTCGCAAAAACCATAATGATTCAGTGGATGAAATAGGGGAGAAGATAGAAGGATGGGTTTCATGGCTGAACCCAGTGAAATGGTTCTCAGGTCTAGGGGAATGGGTCCAGGAAGTGATCGCCAGCGTAGGCAAATTCTTAATCCTTATACTGATTGTCATCATAATAATTGGCATATGCATCCGGAGTGTTCCTATTGTGTTGAAGTGTGGAAAATGTAAAAACAGAGTGAAACGAAAGAATGAAACTATGATGGTGGTCAGTAATGACAATATCTATACCGAGGTAAATATAGAACTGCATCACAACCCTGAACTAGGAAATACAATCGTTTTATGTATTATATTTAGACATGCATAGAAAGTATTATTGAAATGTTATTTATAGAACACCTCAGACAATGTAAAGTCTCAACTCCCCTTCAAGACTGCTATTATAAGACTGGTGCATTCCCACACCTTTCACATGATCTTCCAAGATCCGCGGTGTACGTACAATAGTAGTTTTATGTCCCCACTCAGAGACACATTATTGATGGATTAAGAACCACCTTGTGCCATCCCATAATAACACCAAATAATATGTAAATGTAAGCCTAAATTAAATTCTAATAGCAGATTGTGATAGCATGTTGTTTGCTATCAAAGGGTGGACTGTCAAAGCTTAATAATTGGCTGAAACAAGTTCAGTTTAAAATTTAATTGCGACAAAGCCATCATGCGAGTGGCCGCAAGACGCCATCTTGAAAATGAGATCGCAAGACAACATTTTGCGAATGGCCGCCTAAGCGCCATTTTAGATAAACTCACATTTTAGTACATGTGGCGATGATACTATTAGCACCATGCGATTGCATTTTTCTCCATTTCTCATACACACATTAATACGCACAATTGCGCTGTTAACTAGTCGCATATTAGCGAATGCATAGGACTTTGTATGAAACCGCTGTTTTGTTAGTGTTATGCGCACGCATCTGCCCCAAGTTAACTAGCATCCTTATATCAAACCCTGAATACCCACACATTACATATTCACACATAAGGTTCAATAAGCTTTAAAGTGTATAACTTAAGTTGGTTCAGTTAGTTTAAATGCTGAGAAATAAAGGTATTTGATAACTAAGGTATTATACATGCTAAACAAGTCGTGTTTGGTCTTGTATTGATGCGCACTCTTTTTACAGTATTCCAGTGTTATCAGTGGGGAGGTCGCATCATGCAAACTCAAGTTGTGGATCGCAGAACCTACAAGCAACAAAATGTATATGTCATGAACAACTGTTAGAATGTTGCAGGTGGCGTGAAGAGGAAGATCCCCAGCTGTTAGAGGCAGGGAGAGTCTATTTGAACCAGCCTGTTAAATGTGCTGTAACAGATGCTTCTCCCCTGGGAACCAATGACATCAGCTACAAACTTCCCTATTGTCCTGTTTATTCTGGGGGGGTATAAATATGTGTGCATGAATGCTGGTTCTCAGTCTTCATGCTGAACGCTGTATGACTAGGGGTCTCTTGCTGATGCCTATCTCCGGGTCAGGAAGCGCCTGCGTATGTAAACTGTACTTGGGTCTGTATAATTTTCCTTTTGCACCTAAATTGTGTCTAGATCAATTGCGTGTAACTGTCTGAACTTTTACCTGAATAACACTTGTGCTTTGGAACCACAGATTCCATGTCTAAGTCTTTATTTATGGTATGACTGCGTATGCAAATTAATGTCATCCTTAGAAGGTATAGGCCGGATATTAGAAGGTATAGGCAGGACATTAGAAGGTATAGGAAGGTGTGTATAGAGGTTCTGATCCAGTATCATTAGAGGTTACTTCCTCAAAATGTGGAAAAGATGATGTTCATTAAAATGAATTACAAATTCCACAAGGAAGACCTCTACCAACAATTACATCAAAAAATTACAGAGGCGCCTATGGTGGATTCCAGTGGGTACGAATTAATATTGTGTGGAGAAGAGGATGTGCACACTGATGGGGATGACGAGGATGACAAAGATGACAACTTGTAATGTAAAGCCAGTTTGTGTATGGGATAATTTTCATTTCCATGTCCAATGCACATTGGCAGCTTGTTTTATGGGGGTCCAAATAAACCAGTAATTTCAGCCACAATTGGCAGTCCTTGTCGCTGAAATGATTGGTTTGTTAAACTGTAAATGTCCTATTTTGTATACAACATAAGGGTTGGTGGGAGGGCTCAAGGACTATTCCATCTTGCACCATTTTCCTTTCCATTATGTGCTGGTTGGGGCATTGCTGCCTGACATTTTAAATTAATGTTATGGTTGGTTTAGGAACCAATGATTTGTTTTTAAATTAATTTATTTTCAATTTTATAGCCTTGGGCTGCACCAATGAATTTATTTTTATTATTAATTATTCAGCCCTGGGCTGCACCAATGAATTGTTTTTTAATTTATTTATTATCAATTTTACAGCCAGGGGCTGCACCAGCTGTCAACTATCAATTATTCAACCCTCAAGGGTATCCCAACCATCATCTTTGCACAGTTCTCAACTCTATTAATAATTATATCAATCGGTTTTGAATCAGCAAGCTGGATGCAACCTTTTGGCCCTTTAACTAGATGAAAAAATCAATATTGTGAAATGTGAGGTGGTCAAAATTGACTGAAGACAAGTGGAAATTAATGTTATTGAGGTTATTAATACTGTAGGAACAAAAAAGGGCCCATGTTATGTGATTTTAGCTGTTTTTTTATTTGTAAGAAAAAATCCAGATCCAAAACATGAAAACAAAAAATGGAGGTGAGGTTTTGGCAACACCAAAACCAGGGGAGATCCAGATCCAAAATCAAAACATGGGAGTCGGCTCACATCTCTAGTTATTTCAAGTCTTTATGCACCTGTACCAGTTATCTATCTGAAGGCTCTATAGTCTATAGTATGTGCCTTATTAATATATATGTAGTAGGAGCCACCTAGGTCATTTCCATGGGCTCTGTGTGGTTCAGTTATTTCAAGTCTTTTCCTGAGTGCTGCTGGTATACTGTTACATTTTGCTGCTATTTCTTAATTCCAAATCCTGAATCTCTTTGTTGAACTGACTCCCTCTGTATTGGCCCCTGGTTTGAAATGACTCCATCATTCCTTGTACCTGTATATCCTGCATCAACTTTGCCTGGACCATCGGTATCCAACCTTGAGCAATTGGTATCTTTATACCTATATTTTGACAAAGACTCATAAAGCTTTCATCATTAAATGCAGAATGTGCTGCTGAAATTTATGCTCATTTTGATGAGAGTTAGTACAATATGTTTCTTGCTGTATTATCAAGAGAAAATAATGTCCCAGTCAGTTATTGCTTAAGTCATACTGGAGAAAGTGCTACTATAAATCAATAAAATTATCATTATCATTATCTCTTAAATGGAAGTGCTCTGTAATCCTCCAACTGTATATAGAGAGGGTTACAGTGCAGGGCGGCTGCTACTACTACTACTACCACTACTACTACTACTACAACTACTACTACTACTACTACTACTACTCTTGTCTTTATTACCTTCCCTTGCAGCACATAATACATTATGAAATAATGCAATATTGCTGTTACAGTATGTTAGTAATAAGCAGCAAAACATACAGCAGAAACATATAAAAATCTAGCAATAAAAAAGAAAACAATATATTGAAGTCCTGATAAATATACATATATATATTTATTTTTTATTATTATTATTATTATTATCATCATTATTATAGACATCTTTTAACAATTTTAATTTATTACACTACTACAGTATAGAGCTGACTAAAGCTAAACAACTGATTATAAGTAACCATCAGCTATAATAGAAATTGCAGAAGCACCAATTTAAATCACGTTAATTTAAACTTCTACAATAATAGATAAAAGGAAATTGATCAAACAGGTGTTGAGGACAATCAGCAATTTAGAGAGTGAACATAACTATGCTTTAGAATGAAAGCAGAGCATACAGCTTAATTGAATTGTATCTTCCGGTGCTTGTTACAGTAATTTGGCAGACGAATGGCTAAGAATGCAGGTAAGTATAGATTACTTACTGTTACAATTTGTTAGCAGGTAAATCAATCAGCTGAGTGTTCGAAGTAGAGAAAGGTCAGGTTATACCCAGCACTTGCAAATCATTAAAATGCTTAAAGGTTACACTCTGTATATCTCCAAATCCTCTAATGTACCACTATATTAGGCATGATCAAAAAATCGGTACACCCTGCATAATAAGATACCTTAAGCCTTTAGAATAAGAAATGAACACTGTGATCTGCACTTGTGTCTCTCTTCCAGACATATGTATCTTTATGTGATTATTACGTGTTGATACGAGTATAGCTATGGACCATTGCAAATTAAACATACATGATCAAAACAGAAAGACCAATTCTCCTCATATGTTTTACATAAGCCCTTGTTCTTTTTTTAGATCATTACAGACATAGACATTGTAGTCACAAATATTTACCTATACCGTATGTCAGGATGCTCATATCATAATCAGAGGAAACCTGCAACCCAAAAGTCAGAACTTCAATGGGACAGCTCTTATCAGTTGAGCTGCCCTGGAGCTAGGTACTGTATTCATGCATACCAGCATTATTAAACACATGTGATAGAGGGTGGGATGTATCGCATAGTATATGCAATGCATGATACTGTACATAAGTGCTACTCAAGAGTAACAAAATCATTGCATTTGTTCATCAAATATATGGTTTGTCTTCCATTCTTGTTTCCATTGTACTTGTAATGTGCTACAATGGCTGTGATACTTCTACACATTTAAAGACCACTTGATATAAAACCTGCACATTCAGCAGTACCTTTCCAATGATTCTAGTGAACTACTCACTAAGCCTGGAATAAGTAGGACTAAACTAGACCCAGGGCTGCCTAGACTTGATGCAGGCATGGATGCTTCATGCCCCATTCAGTTGCACCTATGGCAAGGTGTGCACTTCGGGAAAGGGGGGGGGCGCTCATCTTTGAGGGCATGGTTAATCCTGTACTTCACTCCCTTCACTCCTGTGTCTCTATAGAATCCTGGGCCCAGGTAATATATTTGAGGTGTGATTTTTGAACAACACACATGACCACTCTGTGAACAAGCCCTTTAACGGGCAAAATGCATGTTAGAGGAGCTGCATGAAGAAGCAATAGCAGGACCTGGGGCCCCATTTACAAATGAAATATAACCCCTTTAGCGCTCACTAAAGGGGTTATACCATCTTGCTGTATTTAGTAAACAGCGGTAATCTTAGATTACCACTGTTTGTACAGCATCGCTCTCGCCATCTAAAAGATGGAGACCCGGCGGTGCCTTTCCGACTTCAACGAAGCCTTCCAGGCACTGCTTGGTCTCCCTGTCATACACATGCGCAGACAGACAGTCGCGCATGCGCATTACCCTGGAGCCCCGTCGCTGGCAGCGTTAGTCTGCCAGCAGCCCAGCAGAGGACCTCGTCGAGGACCAGGATTCCGCTGGACTTCGTGGGACCTCGCCGGAGGGGTAAGTATTACTAAATACCAGTGGAATTTTCGTTTGTATCACAGTGATACTAAATGAAAATTCCCGCTGGTATTTCCCTTCGTTTGTAAATGGGGCCCCTGGTCTGTGCAGACAGGACTGCTCTATTTGAAAACAACACTTTATATGTAAGGTACTCTGGACACTCTCATATCTGGTCCCCTTTTGTTTCACCCTGAAATGCTTGGCAACAGGGAGTCTTAGGAGTTAACCACTTTTACACAGACAGCAGATGTGTCTTTCTGTTCTTTCTTCTGCCTTAAAAACTGTCAGAGATTCTCTCATTCATCATTCACTGTCCAATTAAAACACATGATTGGAAAGCAGAAGTTCCTGACAGTATATCCATCTATTTTTATCCTTAAGAACATTTAATAAGCATAAAGGGGATTTGTTTATGTTTTTTTTATGTGTAGGTCTGCATGTTATTATCTTATTGCTCATAATTAACACTGCCCTATACCCTTATTTAAGGAATCTGTGATTGCCTATTTATGTCTTCCTGTTGGAGAAATAATTGAATGATTGTTTACATTTTTGTTTCCAAACAGGATCACTAAAGCTGCATACACACACAACGATTTTGTTACCAACGATTTTCTGAACGATTTTATGAATGATTTTCTGTCAGATTATCTGTCAGATTTTTTAAAGTGTAATGGATGATTTTTTTGAACTACAAACGATTTTTGCATATTCCCTTAATGAAAATCGTTGAGTTGACGGTCTGACTGAACTACAAACTACAAACTACAAACATGAACACGCATGAACGATAATCGTTCATCGTTTGACTCAGAAGGTGAATGATTTTTTTCAAACGATTATCATTAAACGATATTGTTTAACGATAATCGATCAAAAAATCATTGTGTGTGTATGCAGTTTAAGGAGCATACACACTAGACGATATGCTCCCTGAGCGATATCGTCTAGTGTATCTCTGGCAGGCTGTGCTCAATGTCATTCATGACATTGAGCATACCCACTGAACGATATCATTAACGATATCATTTAGCGGCGGGCTCTCTCCCCCAATCCATAACATGCAGCATCCTGATGACATCATCAGGTTGGCCTGTATGTTAACCCGATGAACGATAATGACGAACGACCCTCGGGAAAGCGCGTCGTCGTTATCATTCATCGTTTTTGTGTTAAAAATGGACAATAAAGTGGACAACTTTAATCGCCCAGTGTGTACGCTCCTTGAAAGCTGCATACACACACAACGATTTTGTTACCAATGATTTTCTGTCAGATTATCTGTCAGATTTTTTAAAGTGTAATGAACAATTTTTTTTGAACTACAAACGATTTTTGCATATTCCCTTAATGCAAATCATTCAGTTGACAAGTCTGACTGAACTACAAACTACAAACTACAAACGTGAACACGCATGAAAGATAAACGTTCATCGTTTGACTCAGAAAGTGAACGATTTTTTCAAACGATTATTGTTAAATGATATCGTTTAACGATAATCGTTCAAACAATCGTTGTGTGTATGCAGCTTACGTGATTGATTTAATTGTATTTTAAACCCTTATTTATATATCCTATATTCTACCTAAGCTATTATTTTACTAAACTTTCTCTAGATCTTCAGTTCAGTAAATTAATTACATTTTGCTTACAGGAGTAACCATTAAATTAAATATGTTTCAAATAGAATTAATTGTATAAATAATTTTCACCCCATCTAATATACACTAGAGAGTGTGTATATGACCACAATTTTGTGTGACTATTCCAGGCATAATTGTATGCCACAGAAACTAAATAGTTTTTTGTATATGTTACCTGGAGGGATAATGTTGTAATCTATTCTTAATTAACTGTCATTAAAAGTTATGTTTTAATTATTAGGTGAATGAACTAACAAAGGCCCTCATTCAGAGCCGTACGCTCTGAGCAGAGCGCACGCTCTGAATGAGGGCCGCCCTCCATAATTATGGAGTGTCCTCCTCGACGCTCGTATAGCTGTGGGTCACAACCCACAGCCTATACGAGCGTGCAGTTTGATGGCTGCAATGGTCTTGACCATCGCGACCATCGCCACTGTGAGCCGGAGCCTGCGGTTGAGTTTTTCAACCGCAAGGCCCGGAGTGATTTTGGCTCTATCAGAGCCAAAATCACTCCCACTGACATCACTAGTGATGTCAGTGGGCCAGCTTTTGATGGTAGGCGTTCCCTTGGGAACGCCCCCGTCAGGGAGGCATGCCCCCGGCACGCCCACCAAAGGGGGCGTGCTGTCAATCAACATCGACAGCACGCCCCCTTTGATCAGACACAACGAGCGAAGGAAAGTCCTTCGCTCGTCGCGTCTGGCGCATGCGCACGACGGAGCTCCCGCCGTCGTGCGCATGCGCAGTGCACAACATTGACCCACTTGCGAGCGGACAGCTGCTTGCGAGTGGGTCTGAATCAGGCCCAAAGACTTAAGGTGCATACACACACAACGAGTGATTATCGTTAAACGATATCGTTTAATGATAATCGTTGAAAAAATCGTTCACTTTCTGAGTGAAATGATGAACGATTATTGTTCATGCGCGTTCACGTTTGTAGTTTGTAGTTTGTAGTTCAGTCAGACTTGTCAACTCAGCGATTTTCATTAAGTTAATATGCAAAAATCGTTTGTAGTTCATAAAAATTGTTCATTACATTTAAATGAACATAGTAAATGAACAACTTTAATAAATGATTTTAGTTCATTTTTTCAAGGTAGAAAATCGTTTACTAAAATCGTTCATTAACTCAATCGTTGTGTGTGTATGCAGCTAAAGGAATCACTTTCCATTTTCTGCACTAGCAGAAAACCTAATGTTTACCCAGGTAATATATACCCACTTCCTTCACCCCTTTAGCCACCCCTGGCTAGACCTGGGTCAGAAATATGAGCTTCTTTAAAGGCAGGCGTTTGATAGAATATACCTACACAGCCGTCCAGACAGAACAGGAAGCTACAGAAGTATGTTGCTTTTAATTTAATTTGATTGGGTTGTGGAGTTTAACAAATCTTTTAAATCATGAGAAATTTGATATATTTATAGTCCAACCTTTGTTCATCAACACAAAAGTTAAATCTGATTGACACAATACAATTTTAATGACACAAGCCAAAAGAAATCATTGTAATTAGTTATTTAGACAGATGTTTTAAATCACAGAGAACATTTTTTTTGTCCTAAATATGCTTTTTATGCTGCTAATGTCCCCACACAATACAGAGAATACACAAAATGTTCATGTTGTGTAAATTGTGTTTTGACAGCTGTGAAAGCAGATAAAATACTTTTCACCGAAAACATTCCAGTTGTAGATGAAAGAAAATAAAAATCTGGCTGCCGACACTGCAATCAGGTTTGGCGCACAGAAAAATGTTTTCAAATTAAAAACCATAACCTAGACCATATGAGCGAAAATGTTTAGGAATATTAAACTGACAGTGATATTATGTCACATAGCGAAGGTGTGGACATTACTGGTGGTAGATTTGAGGTGCATGTTAATGGAAGACAATGAAGATAGATAGCTCATTTCTATTATTATTGAGCAGACAGCTGCCCTGTGAAATGTCTCTCTGCCACTAAACATCAATCTTGACATGATAGCTGCTTACATCAAAGAAACCAAAAGTACCCTTGTGAATCCTTAAAAAGCTATTTCTGCCTTTTGTAAAGTTGGTTAACTTTGTTTTGATTTTATGGGTATTGGCTGGGATTTAAAACACACAAGCACAGGCAGACTTGCAAAATCTTGGAAAGAGTTCAAATTTAAAGGCATACATTAGAAACTGGTGCAAACGAGTGTATGTGTTGCTGCAGTGTATTTATTGCAATATATTTTTTAAGATGCATATATATTTTTATTAAGGGTTTTCATATATCAAACAATTGTAGATGATATACTTATTACTAGATTGCAGTACACGCAGGTCTTTTTTATGTGCTCAGTTTACAGAAAAAAAAAACTAATATTCTGCTAAATTGGGTTAAATATAATAATTGAAAAAAAAAAGATCTGCATATAAAATTATTTAATAGGTAGCAAAATAATACAGTGAAATCAGGTAGATATATTATGTCATGTTTTTAATGAAAATAATAATTCATATTTACTGCTGCTATATTTCAGGGTTACACGATAAGGAACTATTCAGATTTGGATGCAGAGTAGTAAAATACATCAGAAAAAAATATTATTCTGAATTATTCACATGTATTGCAGCTCCACCTCCTTCACCATGGGCTGTAGCAAGGAGATTAACCACCCTGTGCCGACTGTTAGAACCCATGGGAGGGGTCGTGTGAGGTAGGACACTGCGGCCCATAAATAAATATCAGGTTCTTTTGCTGTACAGTCTTTTTGAGTTGAGCATTTTTATGCCATGATTACCAGGAACTGTTTTTATGGGTGTAGTCATTGGTGAACACTCAGTGATCTGATGATTGTGTGAATCATGGGAGTGAACCAGGTGGGGCAATTTGCTCCATATAGCCTGGTTTCACTCACACTTCTCTGCTGGTCATAGGGCCTGATTCACTACCGATCACAACTGTGATTACAATAGTGATTAAGCACGCAGTCTTACTGCGATAGTATGCTAAACCTCTGCAATCGCTATGCCGTCGCAGCACAACATAAGGACACCCACTTTTTATTATTATTATTATTATTATTATTATTATTATCATTTATTTATATGGTGCCACAAGTGTTCTGCAGCGCCTTGCAAAGTACATAAACCAATTTTAGACAATACAATACAGGACCAGAACATGGATAATATATATTGCTACATTAGCGACCATAACACCCATAACACAACAGAGCATAAGCAACCAAGTGTTAGGTGCCCTAGTGGTGAGTAAGAAGCAGATGAAATTAAAGTAGGGAGAAGCACAACAGAGTAGAGGGCCCTGCTCGTAAGAGCTTATATTCTAAAAGGGAGGGGAAGACAAACAGGTTCAACACAGATGGGGTAGATGGGGAGGAAGGAGCATGTAGCAGGGAGTTAGAATGATAGCTGGAAGGCTTTGATAAAGTAGTGGGCCTTGAGAGCCCATTTGAAGGATTGCAAAGAGGTGGAGAGTCTGATGGGGAGTGGGAGAGAGTTCCAGAGGTGTTGAGCAGTGCAGGCAAAATCTTGGAGGCGGGAGTGGGAGGAAGTAATCAGCTGGCATGACAGGCGGCGTGCATTAGTTGAATGAAGAGAGCGGAGAGGAGGGTGAAGGGAGATGAGATCAGAGATGTATATGGGAGAAGATTGAGTGAAGGCTTTGTAAGCGAGCGTGAGAACCTTAAATTGGGTTCTAAAAGGGAAGGGGAGCCAGTGGAGGGCTTGAAGGAGAGGGGAGGCAGATGTAGAGCATTTGGAGAGGAACATAAGCCATGCAGCAGCATTAAGGATAGACTGGAGAGGAGAGAGATGGGATTTGGGGAGGCCAGATAGAAGGAGGTTACAGTAGTCCAATCTGGAGATGACCAGTGAGTGTATGAGGGTTTTAGTAGCATCCTGGGTGACATAGGGTCTGATCTTAGAAATATTTTTAAGATAGAAACGACAGGACTGTGAAATATTCTGGATATGTGGTTTGAAGGATAGGGATGAGTCCAGGATAACACCAAGACAGCACACCTTGGGACAAGATGAGATAGTTATTCCATCAATTGATAAAGAAATAGTGGGAAGTGAGGTTATGTGGGAGGGTGGGAAGATGATAAGCTCTGTGTTAGACATATTAAGTTTAAGAAATCGCTGGGACATCTAGGAAGAGATAGCAGAGAGACAGTTGGAGAAATGAGTGAGAAGAGAGTGGGAGAGATCAGGGGAGGAAAGGTAGATTTGAGTATCATCGGCATAGAGATGATAATGGAGGTCAAAAGAGCTGATGAGTTCACCTTGAGAGGAATTTATAGAGGGAGAATAGAAGAGGTCCAAGAACAGAACCTTGGGGAACACCTACTTTAAGAGGCTGTGGGGGAAGAGGAGTCATGAGAGGAAACTGAGAAAGATCAGTCAGAGAGGTAGGAGGACAGCCAGGAGAAGGCAGTGTCACATAGACCAAGTGAAGGAAATGCAGCAGGAGAGGGTGGTCCACAGTGTTAAAAGCAGCAGATAGATCAAGGAGAATGAGAAGAGAGTAGTGGCCTTTGGATTTGGCAGCAAGGAGGTCATTGCTGGCTTTAACTTAAACACATCCATAATGTTTAGCAAGACTGCAAAACCATAGGTACAATCGAGTACAATCGCAGCCTCATGCAGCCACTGCAACCTTCTGCATGGGGTAGCTGAATACCAAAAATGTCCAGAAACTTTTTGGGCCACACACAGCATCTCCTGCATGCCTCTTTCATTTAAAAAATATAAAATTCTGGACCACCAAGTTTTTTGTGTAGGCAAAACATGGGACATGTTGAAATTCACAAAGTTGTAATGCTCTCAAAATGTTACTTCCATTATCAGAAATGACAAATCATGAGTAGAGTCCTAGCGGCTTAAGCCATTTTGCTATGACATTCCCGAGTTTTTCTAATAGGATGACACTGGTATGCCTCTTAATAAAGCCAGTGATACAGAAAGTAGCATGAATGTAAGTGAGTTGGTATTGTGTGTTAGATACTGCTGCTGAAGGAGATACACCCACTCAGTGGGCTGTCACAGCAATGTAATATTTAGTTTGACCAATACCGCTTGTCCACATATCTGGGGATAGTGGGTAAAATTGTATTTTCTAGGCCAAGAACTAGTTTTTTTTTTAATGGCTTGGTACAGGCAAGGAATTGTTGTTCTGTTAAAATGGAGTTGAGATGGAATTTGGTACCGGGTACACAGGACCTCAATTAACCTTCTAAAACCACATTCATTGATGGCGGCTATTGGATGCCGATCTAATGTTAGCATAACCATCATGGCTTTGGTGATCTGCTGTGCAACTGGATGGCAGCTTTCACACTTGCTTCCTTTTGCAAGGGATTGTGTCACAGTCAATTGTTTGGGACTAGTCTTCTTGATCAACTTCCGGAATGAAGATTCCCCCACAGCATCAACAGCCCTAGCACACAAGTATTCTTCTGGGGAATCCTGGATAGGAGAAGAGTCAGTTAACTTTTGCAATATGGATGCAGGAGTACTACCTCCAATAATTAATGAGGAGATTGTTGATTGATGAAGGTGTTAGTGGTGGAGATTGCATGTTCTGGGATCTATCCATATTGCTGCTAGCTGATGCTGGACTGCTTTGAAATATTTTACCGGATTTTTGAGATTTTCAAAAATAATTTGCATGAACTTGCTCCAGTAATGTAACAGGGAGTAGGTTCCTAGATGGTTATGGTCTCTAATTCTACTTACTTTAACTTCACAAATGGTACAGATGGCTTGACAAATGCAGTCAGGATTTGGGTAAAAATAAGTCCCCAAGAAATAGGTGGCTTTTTTGGTCTTACAAATAGCCCTTCTTATCATGGACAAGAACTGCTTCCACTGGTGGTTGACTTACTTTTACACAAACAACATCCTTATCATCAACATCCTCATTAGTTTCAGATGCACACATATCCTCCTCATCCTTTTGCACTTCCACAGAAGCATCCTCAATTTCTAAAACTAGCTACACACTATCAGATGTTTTTGATTGGGATGAGAAATAGGGCACATTTTCAGCAAATTGCAAGCCCCAATATCTGTGCTACACACTATACATTTTTTATATTAGAAACTACCAATTTTCCACTACACCACACTCATTTTGCATATGTACATCCACAAGGAGGATGACATAGTGACATAGAAAAACATAGAAATTATCAGCAGATTATCAAAAATTTAAACACTGCTCGATATTGGGAAATTGAGGTAGAGATTTTCATTATTGGTGGGATAATCAAAGAATGCGTTTGTGGAAATTTTGTAACCATTTTATTGGCTAAACATTAAAATGATCATTCATACACACTATATAATTAGGCCAATTACCCAATTATTGGCAAACTGCCCCAAATTGTAATAATTGTATAGTGTGTAGCAAGCTTAAGTCACCATATTAACTTTTACTGCTAATCATCCCCACGGACATGGGCCCCCTCCTCTCTGTCCGGTGGGTGACAGCACACTGAGCTGTGTGCAGCCAGTGCTGGAGTTATAGACTCTGGGCACTAGAGTGCACCCAGAGTCTGTAGAGTATGCACAGGTCACCAGGAAAATGGCCATGGTGGCCATTTTCCCTGTACTGTGCATGCGCAATCGATTTCAAAATGGCCGAGGTGGCCATTTTCTAGTCGTTTTTACAGCGCTGGAAGCCCACACTGATGTGGGACTCCAGAGAGGTAAGTAATACTATGGGTGCAGGGTGTGCAGTGTGGGGCCCCCCTGGACCCAGGGGCCCATGTGCCTCACACACCCTGCACCCATTATAGATATGCCCCTGGTAGTAGGTGTGACAATGGTGGAGGGAGGCTTCACTAGTAGTACAGTGTCAGAAATATCTGACTCACACATAGCAGTTATGGACACACTTAGATCCAGAAATAGGCATTCTAGTATATGAAACATCAGTAGCAGGACCACCACTTGCAAAGGAAGGCCAAAGGAAGGCCATGGCCTGAGCCTTTCCTTGCCACTGCATGTGGTGTATGGAATTTGGCAATTTTACATTTTTGGGCATTAAATTTTCCCTTTATTATTAGAAGTGATTTTTTCTCTAATATTGTGAAATATTATAGATTTCAGGTGCCCTTTCTTAAACTTTGTTTCCTCTAGACCACCTATACGAGATGTTGAAGTATTATCATGACTGCTGACAGCAGCCACAGCATTAGTACTGAGTTGCTGCTCCTACCCTTCTATCGACTAATCCATATTGACTCACAGCACTCCTAGTAAAGGTGGCACCCTAATAACATTATATTATTTAATACAAAAGTTTTATTTTATATTTTTATAACAGTGCCTAAACACACAGAACACTGACTCACAGTGCTCCTATGGCATTTTTTAGTACACAGTGACCACTTAAGTTAAACACAGTGCCCCAGTAGGCTTTAACATAGTGCTCCAGTCCACTACTAATGGTGTTTTTTTTAGTGCCTCACAGTGCAGCTGCCCACAGTCTAGAGTGCCTCTACAATACATACTGTGACCCTTTAACACAGTGCTCCTAATCAGGCTTTTTTAAATTTGAAAAAGTGCCCTGTAGGCTTTTTTAACACACTGCTCCAGTCTACTCCTCCTAGTGGTATTTTTTATTGCCTGACAGTGATGCAGCCCAGTCCCCACACCCTCTCCCCCTGGTCTTCTGTGTGAAATGGTGCCCGATAACCAGGGAGGAACTTTAATATGCAATCCAAACACATGAGATATGACACCTGGAAGATGAGATTTTGCCTTTTTTTGGGATTCGAAAATGATGTGAAGACTTGATCCCTGGCTCGGTTCGGGTATGTTTGGTTTCCATGGAAATTTAACTGCTAATCTCTATTTAATACCTGCCCACATAATGCTCTTACTGTTCTTTGGTTACATCGGCCCACCTGGTATGGGTAACTGCATACCCATCCCAGCTTGTGTCCCAGTCTGCTAGCCACAAAATGTGTTTATGTCTCACTTTGAATAAGGCCCTAAAATTCTAATGTAAAGATGTAAGTAAAATGGATATAAATTGCACAAAAGAAACTTGCATGGAAAAAAAATATTATTCACACACCTTTGCAGGTCGGAATGCATCTGAAGATGTGTCCAGCTCTACTTGGGTAGCGTAACCTTCTGATTTGCTGCAAGTCATCATAATCATTGTGTACTTGAATGTGTTTTGTGCTACAGTAGGTGCAAACTAACGTTCTAGCCTGCATGGCCTCCATTTGCAAGAACATATCCTCACTGATCTTTGCCTATGTGAGAATGGTTCTTACCACCTTAGTTAGGCTTCATTATAAGGTAAGAGGTATACAAATTGTGAATAAACATGCATAGCAACATTTTATCATCATCTTCATCATCCTACAAGGGGTCTGCAGTACCTTACAAAGTACATAATTATAAATACTATGAACAAAACAATAAAAGGTGACTTACAATAAAGAATATTGTAGGACATGCA
This sequence comes from Taudactylus pleione, assembly GCA_031769625.1. Taxonomy (NCBI): domain Eukaryota; kingdom Metazoa; phylum Chordata; class Amphibia; order Anura; family Myobatrachidae; genus Taudactylus; species Taudactylus pleione. Next base: position 2,927,669 of record JAUIMM010000275.1, read on the forward strand.
ATACATTTATAAACCTTGCTGCATCAGCAGTCTTTTTACCCAAATGGCAGCAGAACCCAGGGTTTTAGTGCCATAGTAGGTAATGGGGAGAATATAATGTTATAAGTGGGGGAAAGGAAAAGCATATGAAATAAGAGGACCCTGCTCATCAGAGCTTATAGTCTAAAGGGGAGAGGCACACAGACATTGGTGACACAGGGGAGAGACAGTGAGCAAGGAGCATGTAGCAGTGGGTTAAGATGAGAGCTGGAAGGCTTTGATAAAAAACTTGGTCTTGTGAAACTGTTTAAAGATTGGTAAAGAGGTGGAGAGTCTGATAGGTAGAGAGTTTCAGTGGTAGGCAGGCAAGAGTGTAAAGGAAGATATGATCAGTGATATAAGTAGGGGAGAATTGGGTGATGGCTTTGTAAGTGAGTGTGAAAAGTTTGAATTGGGATCTGAAGCAAAGTGGAGCCAGTGAATGGCTTGTAGGAGTGAGGAGGCAGATGTTGTTTGTTTGTAGAGGAAGATGAGCTAGGCAGCAGCATTGAGGACAGATTTGAGTGTAGAAGGTTGTGAGACAGGGTGACCAGATAAGAGGAAGTTACAATAGTCCAGCCTGGAAATAACTAGCAAGTCAATGAGGGTCTTAGTTGCCTTCAGGGTGAGAAATGGTCTGATCCTGGAGATAGTTTTGAGATGGAATGACTGGACTGTGAAAAGTACTGAATGTGTGGTTTGAAGGAGAGTTGGGACTCAATAATAACTATAAGACAGGGCACTTGCAGACTACAGGAGATGGTTGTGCTGTCAATAGATAGTGACATTGTGGGGGTGGTAATCTTATCAGCTCAGACTTTGACATGTTACATTTAATAAAGTGCTGGGTCATATAGGAGGAAATAGTGGAGAGACAGATGAAAATACTAGTGAGGAGAGAGGAGGAAAGGTCAGAAAAAGAGAGCTACTGTAGATCTGAGTGTCATCATACTGTAATAGAGGTGGTATTGGAGTCCAAAAGAGCTGGCAAGCTCACCTAAAGAGGAATAAAGGGAGAATAGGAGCGGTCCAAGAACAGAACCTTGGTGGACACCTATTGATAGAGTAAGTAGGGAGAGGAGAGGAAATGAGACAGAGAAATAATGGTCAGATATATGGTAGGACAGCCAGGAGAAGGCAGTATCATGCAGATAGAAAAAGTGAATCATTTGCAGGAGGAAAAGATGGTCCACAGTGTCAAAGGCCATATAGAGGTCAAGGAGAATGAGTAGAGTGTAGTGACCTTTGGATTTGGCAGCAAGAAAGTTATTGCTGAATTTACTGAGGGCAGTTTCTGTGAAGTGGAGAATATGAAAGGCAGACTGAAATGGGTAAAGCAAGGATTGGGAGGAAAGAAAAGTGGTAAGGTGGTTGTAGACAATCCACTGAAAGAGTTCAAAGGCAAATGGGAGGAGAGAGATGTGGTGGTAAATAGAGAGAGTGTCAAGATCAAGGGTGGGTTGTTTCGAATATGATAGACAAGGGCATTCTTTAATACAGAAGGGATATTTCCAGATGAGAGGGAGAGATTAAAGAAATGGGCTAGATGGGAACTGGTAACGGGAGAGCGTGAGTGGAGAAGGCAGGAGGGGATAAGGTCAAAGGGGAAGTGGAGGGACACTGTATTAAGTCCATGACTTCATTTCCAGATACTGGGGAGAAGGAAATCAGAGTTAGTAATATTAATGGGGAGGATGGGGAAGGGGATTGAGTTACAAGGGTCTGGTGGAATGCGATTTCATGATGTATTGATTCAATTTTATTTGTGAAGTTGGTGGCAAAGTCAAGTGCAGAGTGTGAGGAGAGGAGGCAAGAAGTGGGGCAGAGGATGGAGTTGAAATTGATTACAGGGGTTGAAAGACTGGGAGGAGATACTGTAAGGATGTTGAAATAAGAGAACAAAAGGGCAGCATTGTAGGTTGAAAGTATAAATTTGAAATGGAGGAAGTCTATATTTGAGCGTGATTTCCTCCACTGACACTCAGTGGTTCAATAAAATTTTTGCAGGTATCTGGTGCATTTTGACTGCCAAGGTTGAGATGTGGATCGGCGAAGCTGTGTAGTGACCACTGAAGCAACTGAGTCTACAGCAGAAGTAAGAGACATAGCATAAGAAAACAGCTTGATCAGGGCATGAGAGTGAGAAAAAGGGGGAAAGCAGTGAGTCGGGCAATAATAATAATGTTATTTATATAGCACTTTTATCCTAAGTGGATTCAAAGTGCTTTACATTTGCCTTTATATTATAAAATACAAAAGAAGCTTAACTAGGGAAATTAGTGAAATGCCTGAGTGAACAGATGAGTCTTGAGTTTATTTTGAAGGATTCTAGAGTGGAGGCTTCATGAACTGTAAGGGGGAGAGAGTTCTATATAGTCGGAGCCACAAAACTGAAAGCTCGATCACCAAATGAATTCCGCGAGATTCTAGGTACTGTTAATAGTCCTTCATCAATGGATCACAGTAATCAAGTGGGACAGTAAGGGATCAAAAGCTGCTTCAAGTACCTTGGGCCCTGGTCATGTAGGGCTTTGAAAATCAGTAAGCAAATCTTGAAAATGATTGGCCATCTTACAGGTAGCCAGTGAAGGGTGTAAAGAATGGGTTTTATGTGGCTGGAATGGGGCTGCTTGGTTAAAAGCCTGTCAGCTGCATTTTGTACCATCTGCAAGTGGTGCAATTATTTTGCTGGAAGACCAAGGTAGAGGGCATTGCAGTAGTCTAGGCATGATGACATAAATGCATGTATGACTTTAGGCAGATCTTCTGAGGGAATTAAGTGCTTGATTCTGGCTTTGTTCCTTAGATTAAAGAATGAGGATTCAAGAATGAGGATTTGATTGTGGCTGATACATGATGTTTATGTGTCAAGGCACTATCCAGGACAACACTAAGATTCTGCACATGTTCAGCGTTTTTTAGTTCTGAACCTCCAAGTGTAAGTCCAGTTAGTTGGCTATGCTGTAGCCTTATCTTGTGACCTATCATATGGACCTTTGTTTTATCAGGGTTCAGTTGCAGCCAACTGGCACTCATCCACTCTTGGAGCCTGGTTAGACATCCATTTAGGGTTGCTATTGGGTTCTCAGTACCTGGAGCAAAGGACATATATCATCTGCAAAGCAGTGGTAGACCAGGCCATGATGTATGATTATTTAACCCAGTGGTAGCATGTATACTGCAAAAAGCATGGGAGATAATGGAGAGCCCTGTGGCATGAGTATACTCCAGAGTATACTCCAGAAGATACTCAAGGAGGATAAGGACACAGTGTCAATAGCCTCAAGGTTACTCTTAGTGATGGTAGCCTTGGGTGGCAGCTGTGGAAAAGAAGTAAGGGATAAGTTGAAAGAAAGTAGATGATGGTCAGAGAGATGAATGGGGAATTGGTGAAATCAGAAATATCAGAACAGTTAGTGAAGACCAGATCAATGGACTGTCTATTCACATAGTAAGGTGAGGAGGTCCATTAGAGGCAGAGGGGTCAGTGGGGACATTGATAGGGATGTTACTGTCACTTAATATGAGAGAGTTAAGGTCTGAATAGAAGAAGTGAAGAAACCAATTTATCAAGCAATTTGGAAATAGGGCCAGGTGAACATAAATGATGGCTACATGAAGGTGAACTGGTTGGAAGAGGTGAATAGCATGAAAGAGACAGTTCTGAGAATATAAGTTGGTAAAAGCAGACTAAGGAGCCCTATACCACCACCATGGTGATCCCCAGTGTGTTTGAGAGAAAACAAGGGCCCAGAGGAGAGTGCAGCAGGACAAGTAGTGTCTGGAGTGGAAATCCAGGATTCAGGGATGGTAAGGCGATTCAGGGAGTTAGAGATGATGATGTCATGTGTGGGGACCAGTTTATTGTAGACACATCTGGCATTCCAGAAGGTTTAGGAGAGGGGAACATAGTTAAGGAGAATGTCAATGAGATTATCAGAATTGTTGCAGTTTGAAGGTGAGATTGATTTGAAGTACTGTGATGAAGAGAGCATAGGGATAGTGTAGACTCATAAGCGAGGAAGGGAAGCTGCAGGTGTTGGGAAAGGAGGGAGTTTAGTACAATGCGAATGGAGATGAGAAGAGGTTACATGGAGGAAGTAGGGCTTAGTAGTGAGGTAGCAAGACCATGGAAAGAAATTACTAAAAATGGAGGAACAGGAGAGGTGGGGGAGGAGAGCAGAGGGGTGCAAGAAAAAAAAAGAAGGGGAGTGAGGGGGAGGGGGAGGTGAAGGAGACTAGGGTGGAGGATACAGAACACATGGAAGAAGTAATTATTATGTAGGTGCTGAGATAGTGGGGGGAGTTGAAAAATAGAGGGACATGGTGTGACTAAAGAATATATTGGGAGGTTTACTGGAAGTAGTAATGGGGACCGTGTAATATAGAAACAGTGCAGGAAAATTGCAAACAGCAGTGTTTGAGGTGGAGAGACACATAACTCACAGTAGTTTGAGAAAAATCCTTCAGTATGTGAGATGGCTAATAGTTTGTTTTCCTCTTGTTTACCCGCTATATGTCACACTCACAATTTTTTCTTGAATAGAAGGCACATCAAAGGTTATTGAAAGACAACCTTGCACTACCTTGTTTTTATGGCTATAGATCTTGTTTTATTGGTTTCAGTACAAAAAGGTTATAAGATTCAAAAAACCTTTTATTTACAACATATAATAAGTTCCAAAATAAAATCAAGGTGTATACCCAGGGGGAAAGGTTGTTAAATACCGGACCACCACTTGTTAGGGAACCCGAAGTATAGTCCAAGTATTAAAAATCCTCCTAGTCCAGCGGGTAAAAGTTCCAAGTAAATGTAGCCAGTAGGACTACTGAATTATTATCAACTAAAAGGGTGATCTATACCAAGAATAAAGATACCTATATATACTCAGTCACAAGCTTGCAGTTATGAGTTGAATGTGTGGGCGGCATCCCCAATGAACAGTTCCATTATATACCTGATAGAAATTTGATACATTTATTATATTAGATTGGATGTTTATTGTTAAAACAGGATTACACTATTGTGTTTTGTTTTCTTTATTTTTTAACATGTTTCTTATGAGAATCTCCACTGAAATGACAGGTTACCAATAACAGGGGAGTATCTTGTTTTCTTTTCTTTTTTTCTTTATTTCAAAGCTCCATTATATCTGTTACTATTTGTTGTATTTATTATTATTTTATGAGTATTGGTGAAACTCATTTGTTTCATATCATATAGGCAGCATTGATTTGCGCACAGAGTGTACCTATTTAAAAGGCTTTTGTTTTAAATTATAATTACACTAAGAAAAATAAGCTAACATAGCTTGCAGCTTAATCTGGGTACATATTTAACGATGTGTACCAAGCTGACCTGTCGTGCGACGGGACCCAGTGGTGGGTCCCAGCATCGGCAAGTGCATACACACTTGCCGATGTCGGGAGCGACATCGCAGAAGCGGGGGCCATGCTGCATTTGGGTGCATGCAGGCCCAATGGGCGATGTCACAGACATGTTGTCCGTTCCGGCTGGATTGGACTACATATCCTCTAGTGTGTACCGGCCTTTAGATTATCTTTTTAAGCACAGTAACCATGCATGTGTGTTCAATAATTACAAACAGCCCCCAATGCTCTCCCACTAATAAGGTTGCCAGGAAAAGTCTAAAATAAACTAACAGGGTCAAGATCTGAAAAGAAAGTCATGCCTAAAATCAGTCGACTCTGGAGATAGTAATTATTGACAATTTACCTAGAATAAAGTCACACCAAACACATTTACCTAAAATAAATTCCCAGCAAACACTGTTGTTTCAATTTAGGAGCACTCATGCTTAGAAGCAGTGCATATCAATAAATACATTTCTATGCAAACAGGCATACACTCAACTATGCATCAGTCCTTACCAGTTAAATCTATTGATATGACCTAATGGTAGAACCTTGGGGTGACCCCAATAGGGTGACAGCGGAGGTGGAAGTTGATGTTAATCCACACAGATATTCTTAACCAGAATACTGGGTTTAATGGTAACAGCAACAGTGGTAATACAATGCTGTACGCAGTGGTATTGCGGAGGTAGTTAAAACAGCGGTAATTGCAACTAACCTGGAAGCTAATTGCTGTGCATCCGCTCAGTAGTGTGACACGCTACACAGCGGTGCATACTAGGCTGCATATGTGCCCTGACATCACCAGGTTGAAGGCCGGACATCCTGGTGACTCTGAGTCTAAACCTGGGTACACATTTAATGATGTGTACCCAGCCAAACTATCATGCGATGAGACACGGTGGGGGTCCTGGTCTTCGGCAAGTGCATACACACTTGCCGATGTCAGGGGTGACATCATGATAGCAGGGGCCATGCTGCATTCGGCAGCATGGCCCTCGCTGACTATGTCACCCGTCGGAACTGCATGCATGTCAGCAACATTGAGTGTACACACTAGATGATGTAGCCGACATGTCATCCAATCCAGCCAGATCAGATGACATATCATCTAATGTGTACTGGTAATTAGTTCCCGGAAGTATCCAGGAGACAGTGCTAGACTGCACTGCTCTCTAACAAGATCCATGCTAGCTATGCCATACATGGAGAGTCTACAATCTACACAATGGGGCTCATATAGAGGTGGACATTTTTGATGTAAAAATTGGCCCAAATAAGACGCATTTGAGCAGTATGGCCTTAAGCATCTAGCATATGCACCAGAATAATGCCAGGAAATAACAGTGATTTATATACTAGGTTTATGCTATGATAAAACTGTAACATAGGCCCCTGGTTTACATCAGGAGATGTGGGTTGGCAGTGTTAGTAGTTACAGCACCCAATTTATTAAAAAAGCAATAATATCATAGCTAAAAAGTGGTAAAAATTACATATTCATGTTGAAATTTAATGACAGTTGATAAGAACTCTGACCCCTCCCACCTGTGTTTGTGATCTTACTTCCACAGGGTTGAAGCATAACACATACAGTATCTACAGACTCCAAACATTTCTGTTAATTCCCATATTAGTCAACGTCATGATGAAAACAAAGATACTCCTGAAAATCAACCAACAACAACAACACAACATTATCCACAACAACAAAAATGTAAACAGTAACAGTATAAAAGAATGGAAAAATGCACACAGCCATGCACAGACCACATACAGAAAATGTCTCCCGTTTGTCATAATCATCATCGTTGTGTAATTTGCAGCAAACATCAAGCACCATTGAGATACAGTATATGCCTTCTGACAGAGGTATATAGGCCTATGTTGTAGTCACATTTGCCTGAAGGACCTTACTGAACTCCACCTACATTTATGTCCTGTAAGCTAAAATGCCAATGTCTACATCTGGCCCAATAAGAGCTATAGAAGATTGTTACATTCTGATAGAGAGGGTTCTCTCTACAATTGAGTTTCACTTTTTAAAATAACATGATAGATTCTAACACAGTTGATTGGACAGAAGATTCCAAAAGAACAAAGTGAATAACTTGAAAGGTTCACTAAAGAAAGCATTAACAAAAAAGTTTTTTTTTTCATTGAAATACTTCTTAAATCTTTTACAAAGATTCTAGGCACCAAATTACATTTTATTTTCATTTTAAACTAATTGAACCATTAAAAATGCCATTACATCTTATTTTTGATAATATTGCTTTTGTGCTAGCTTTTTTTGCTGCAATTAGAATATCAGATCTAGTTTGAAAAAGTAGGAAGTGTCCCTCAGCTATTAAAGTCCAAGAAGTATATTTATCAGAAGAGTAAGTGCTTTATTTCTACCAAGACCAGATATGCATGTCCAGTGGCATTGATGAATCAATTTATATATTCCAGGAGGACCTTTATTGATGCTCTTGGATGTTACTCCCTTTATGACTCTTCAATTTACAAAAGTGTTTAGTAAATTTTTAGTAATTCTAGCTTTGCCTCAAATGGGTTTTACATCCCATTTATTGCACTGCGACAGAAGAAGCCAGGTTTAATCTCTCATCAAATATAATAACTAGTAGGAAGAAATTGATTTAAATTAATTTAGCATTATGTCAGTCTTCATTTGGTAATTCACTAACTTTTTTATTCTTGTTATTCTTGCTAAAGTATTAAAATTAAAGATAATTGAATGTCCACACAATGATTGAAGTAGATAAAAGTTTTACATCGTGTGTTTATAAAAAAGTTATAACAGCATGCAAGTCAGTCCTTCATAGGTAACAGCACATACAGTCAGGTCCATAAATATTGGGACATTGACAGAATTTTCAGATTTTGTCCTCCATTCACCACCACAATGGCTTTGAAATGAAACAAACAATATGTGATTTAACTGCAGTCTTTCAGATTTAATTTGAGGGTAATTACATCCAAATCAGGTGAACGGTGTAGGAATTACAACGGTTTCTAATATATATGTGCCTCCCACTTTTTAAGGGGCCAAAAGTAATGGGACAAACTAAACAATCCTAAATCTAACTTTCACTTTTTAATACTTTGTTGCAAATCCTTTGCAGGCAATTACAGCCTGAAGTCTGGAATGCATAGACATCACCAGACGCTGGGTTTCATCCCTGGTGATGCTCTGCCAGGCCTCTACTGCAAATGTCTTCAGTTCCTGTTTGTTCTTGGGGCATTTTCCCTTCAGTTTTGTCTTAATCAAGAGAAAAGCATGCTCAATCGGATTCAGGTCAGGGGATTGACTTGGCCATTGCATAACATTCCACTTTTTAGCCTTAAAAAACTCTTTGGTTGCTTTTGCAGTATGCTTCGGCTCATTGTCCATCAGCACTGTGAAGCGCCGTCCAATGAGTTCTGAAGCATTTGACTGAATATGAGCATATAATATTGCCCGAAACACTTCAGAATTAATTCTGCTGCTTTTGTCAGCAGTCACATCATCAATAAATACAAGGGAACCAGTTCCATTGGCAGCCATACATGCCCATGCCACGACACTACCACCACCATGCTTCACTGATGAGAGGGTATGTTTTGGATCATGAGCAGTTCCTTTCCTTCTCTTCTCTTCCCATCACTCTGGTATAAGTTGATCTTTGTTTCATCTGTCCATAGGATGTTGTTCCAGAACTGTAATGGCTTTTTTAGATGTTGTTTGGCAAACTCTAATCTGGTCTTCCTGTTTTTGTGTCTCACCAATGGTTTGCATCTTGTGGTGAACCCTCTATATTCACTCTTGTGAAATCTTCTCTTGATTGTTGACATTGACACATATACATCTACCTTCTGGAGAGTGTTCTTGATTTGGCCAACTGTTGTGAAGGGTTTTTTTCACCAGGGAAATAATTCTTCTGTCATACACCACAGCTATTTTCCGTGGTATTCCGGGTCTTTTGGTATTGCTGAGCTCTCCAGTGCATTCTTTCTTTTTAAGAATGTTCCAAACAGTTGATTTGGCCACACCTAATGTTTTTGCTATCTCTCTGATGGGTTTGTTTTGATTTTTCAGCCTAATTATGACTTGCTTCACTGATAGTGACAGCTCTTTGTATCTCATATTGAGAGTTGACAGCAACTGATTCTAAATGCAAATGTCACACCTAGAATCAACTCCAGACCTTTTACCTGCTTAATTGATAATGAAATAACAAGGGAATAGGCCACACCTGTCCATGAAATAGCTTTTGAGTTGATAGTCCCATTACTTTTGGCCCCTTAAAAAGTGGGAGGCACATATTGAAACTGTTGTAATTCCTACACCGTTCACCCGATTTGGATGTAATTACTGTCAAATTAAATCTGAAAGTCTGCAGTTAAAGCACATCTTGTTTTGTTTTTTTTCAAAACCATTGTGTTGGTGAATAGAGGCCAAAATCTGAAAATTCGGTCAATGTCCCAATATTTATGGACCTGACTGTACCTGTTCAACATAGGCTTCAATCTATAAACCCTAACATATCTATATTCACTCAATATTCATTCAAACTATCTAGGCAATACATATTCATAATTATTCATAGCATTTAATTCCAATTCCAAGAAATCGACTGATATCAGCCTTTAAAAAGACATCCCTAAATTATGATTGTCCATAAGAGCTCATTATGTAAAACAGCAAGTGGTCAGTTGTCATCTTTTAGCTCAAAACATATTAAGTTGTCTCTCCGTAGAGCCAACTTTAGTTGTTCTCAACCTTGGGTATTATCATCTTGTGGTTGAGAAAGTGTTTGGTAAACATATGCATGCTTACAATAACAATTCATTAGCTGCATCAGAAAAGATAACTTTTTTATTTGTTGCAGCAATAAGGCTACTTGTCAACATTCCAAGATGATTGCATCAGATAAATGTTAACAGAAGCAATCTATTTGTTTTTCTAATTCATATCATATTTCTAAATACCTAGGGCTAAATGCAATAGATTGTCTGTTTTAGTAAATTGCGAGTTTTGTGCTAAACTTGCACTTTTTCACAACTCTCCAATGTAATAGGGTGTCAGTTCATGAAAACTCGCATTTTTTCTGAGTTACTAAAATTCATCAGTATCAAACTCGCATCCAGATATTTTCCCATTTAGAACAAACAACTCGCCCAATGTAATAGGGTGCGAGTTTCAAACTGACCAAAATAAGTTTACCAAAAGTCCCCAAATAATAGAACAGCTTCAGGATAGCAAATTTATCCTGAGTAGGACAGATTAACACAGAAACATGCACATATCCATGAGATACGAGCATGTTTCTGTGTGTATTTATGAAAATATAGTCTTTAATTTAAAAAAAGACATGCAGTCCCCACCAAAAGCATAACCACCCCGGGCTTTCTAAAGCCAGTCCTGGTTCTAAAAATACAGGGGAAAAAATGTGTAGGGGTCCCCTGTATATTAAGAACCAGCACAGGGCTTTGCTAAACCAGCCCTGGTTGTGGAAAAACAAGGGACAAAACAAGTAGGGGTCCCCAATATATTATGAACCAGCACAGGGCTTTGCTAAACTGGCCCTGGTTGTGGAAAAACAGGGGGAAAATTGAGTTGGGATACCATGTAATCTCCATAACCAGCACTGGACTCTTTCTAGTAAGGAGGTAATGCAACAGCCAGGGAAAACCTTTCACCGGTTTCCCCGCTAAAGCATTACCCCTGACCACTAGTCAGCCCAGGCTGGGGATCCTTAGGGAGTTGGGGACCCCCCAATAAATGGGTCCCCCTCTCCAGGGCACCCCAGGCCTTTACTGATAGTATGGGGCTATCCCCTGCACCCATGGGCAGTGGGTAAAATATATTATTAAATATTGTCTTTAGCTGTGGTACCACACATCCCAGCAAGCCTCCCCTGCGTGCTGGTACTTGGAGAACCACAATACTTGGAGAACCAGCATGCAGGGCATTACAGGCCCACTGGTACCTGTAGTTCCACAGCCAAAGAAATATGTAAAAAAAACAGAACACACACACCATTTCAGTAAAAAGTTTAATATAACATACATGCACACTCACACTCACAAACACACATACTCACCTAGTATCCCTGATGCCAGCATGTCCACTTGTCCATTAGCATTCCATAGGGGTACCTATAATAAAAAAAATCATACTCACCTCTCCTTTGTGTATTTCAAGTCCTCTTCATTCAAAGTAGGCATCCAGGGGGTTAAGAAAACAAACCAAAAATACCCAAAAGCAAGCCTGACAGGAGGAACGGTATGTGTTTACACATACCTTTTCTCCGCATGAATGACTGGGGCCCACGTGCGGGCCAATCAGGAGCCACCAGCCAATCAGTGGCCATCTCCGTTGGAGCTGCTCCCTGATTGGCTGTTTGCAGTCAGCCTGTCTCCTCCATAGACTTCAATGGGGAGAAATCTCCATTGAAGTCTGTGGTGGGAACCACGACATTGTATCCAATGATGTAACCACAAGGTTACTTGAGGTGAACATTGTGGTTACATCATTGGATACAATGTCGCGATTCCCACCATAGACGTCAAAGGAGATCAATCCCCATTGAAGTCTATGGAGGAGACAGGCTGACCGCACACAACCAATCAGAGAGCAGTTCCAACGGAGATGCCCGCTGATTGTCTGGTGGCTCCTACAATGACTGGGCACACGTGGGCCCCAGCCATTCGGGCGGTGGAAAGGTATGTGTAAACACATACCATTCCTCCTGTCCGCCTTGGTTAAGGGTATTTTCATTTTTTTAACCCCCTGGATACCTACATTGAACAAAGTGGACCTGAAATACACTATGCATAGGAGAGGTGAGTATGGATTATTTATTATAGGTACCCCTATGTAAATCTACTGGACAAGTGGACATGATGGCATCAGGGATACTACTGTAGGTGAGTATGTGTGTTTGTGAGTGTGAGTGCGCTTGTATGTTATATTAAACTTTTACTGAAACAGTGTGTGTTGTGTTTTGTTACATATTTCTTTGGCTGTGGAACTACAGGTATCAGCAGGCCTGTAATGCCCCACATGCTGGTACTTGTGGTTCTCCATGTACCAGCATGCAGGACAGGTTTGCTGCGACGTGTAGTACCACAGCTAATGACAATATTTGAACATCTACATTACACTACACAATAACACTATCAACCCTGGGCTACCAGCCTAGGCCTGGGGTGCCCTGGAGAGGGGCACCCCTTTATTGGGGGTCCCCACCTCCCCAGGGATCCCTGATCTGGCTAGCAGTCAGGGGTAATGCTTTAGCCGGGGAAACCGGTGAAAGGTTTTCCCTGGCTGTGGCATTACCCCCCCCCCCCATCTAGAAAGAGTTTGGTGCTGGTTATGGAGATTACAGGGGTCACCTACTCATTTTGTCCGCTGTTTCTCCATAACCAGAGCTGGCTCAGTAAAGCCCTGTGCCGGTTCTTAATATACAGGTGCCCCCTATGCATTTTGTCCCCTCTATTTTTAGAACCAGGACAGGCTCTATAAAGCCAGGGTCTGGTTATGCTTTTTTTTTGGGGGGGGGCTGCATGTCTTTTTTTATTTTAAACACATCTCACTGAACTGTGATGGCTTTTGTATAACTCGCACCTTTTAAAGATAGTCACATTAAATGTTGTCAGTTTACATAGGGAAAAACTCGCTGAAATTCGCATTTGTAGTAGCCTTGAGCTGAAAAGTTCAAAGGCTATTACATTTGCGAGTCACAGCTCAAACTCGCACCTTTAAAAAATTTGAAACTTGCGAGTTTTGTGCTATTACTAAATCAGACAACCTATTACATTTCCCCCTAGTATTTTCTCTTAAAATATAATGAGCTATACAAATGCCACACATATACCATTACATCTAACCATCCATTAAGTTAATTTTTGCATTGGTATTGCTGTCCCTGGAATTGCCAACCCTTGATTTTGCTTTTGATTTGTATCCAGTTCCCTTGAATAGTGTTCTTCTAGCTGAGCATAACTAACTAAAAATAACAAAAGAAAAATAAATAAGGGTTATTCTGTGTAAACTGAAATGCCAAGGACAAAACACTTGGCATTGTAATACTACAATTCATTCAAAATTCGGCTTTGAAATAATATGTTTTAATAATATACTATCTACCAAGGCATTTGGCTACAGTATTATTATTATTATTATTATTATTATTATTATTATTATTATTATTATTATTATTATCATTTATATATATGGCACCACAAGTGTTCCACAGCATCTTACAAAGTACATAAACAAAGTTGACTTACAGTACAATACAATAAAGGACATGGATAATATACATTGCTACTGTATATTCATGACCATATCACCCAGATAAGCAACAGAGCAAAGCAACCAAGTGTTAGATGCCCTAGTGGTTAATATGAAGTAGATGAAAGTAGAGTAAGGAGAAGCACAAGAGGGTAGAGGGCCCTGATCATAAGAGCTTACATTCTAAAGGGAGGGACAGACAAAAATGTGTGACACAGATGGGGTAGGCAGGGAGGAAGGAGTATGTAGCAGCAAGTAAAGATGAGAGCTGGAATGCTTTGATGAAAACAATGGCATACACAACTTTACACAGATGGACAGAATATAGGGCAAAAGGCACACTCATCAAATAGAGACTTGAAAGAGACAGTATACAAGAAGGAGTCAATCAGGTTACAATCCACTCTTGACTTCTGTCACATATATTGATGACAGTACTGTTCAGAACCTGCATTTGGTTTAAATGATCTCCAATAGAAACATATTTTTCTAAAAAGCTTTTTTAAAAACTATTATACAAATGCCTTTATTTCACTATTTTATTTAACCAATCATATGTTCATCTTGTTATATTATAATGACACAAATAAGACATTGATTGTTTTAATTAGTAAGGATAATAGGTTATGAAGGTATAGGCATCATTCAAGCATGCAGCAGATCCGGGACCTTTTTGCAAGATTGTGGAGCGTATCTCACCTGGAGAATACTTGAGAGAATTACAAGCAGCACTGAGCAGGGGTGGGGTGACCAATTTAAGTGGAGTCCAGCATTACATTTATTATTTGATCATGTTTGGCTATACACATTCATATAATTTTCCATTAACAAACAATAATAAGGGCAACTAAAGTAGACACTCATTTATTCACTGGCCCAAACAGCGTATCCTGTAAAATAAATAGTTTAATATAAATTATGGAGACTTTTCTTAAAATAAATTAATTTCCAGACACAGGGCTAAGTGTAACAACTTGTGAGTTTCAGCAATTGCTGAGATTTTGTCAATTTAACTGTAAGATTTTAAGCAGCAATTGTTTTAAAGGCAAAACCAACTTAGTTGCAATTATCCCACAATCACAAAAAGATTACATATCATGACAAGATTAAACCTGTGAATTGATTAATCCAGAGTTACAATTTATATGAATAAATTCTCAATGTGAGCCTGTTTTATCATATAAATGACTCCCATAATAAAAGCTGATCAATCAGTCAAGCAAAAGCAAATCTACCAAATATAAGGCAACACTAACCATCACATGACTATACGTTTATAAAATAGCACAAAACCAGTTTCATATTGATTCTTATTGGTCACATGAAAGGAAAGATATCTCTCAGTATCTCATCCATCTGTTTTATTTATTGAGGAAACCAAAAACATACTATAAACATTTGAGTTAAATAAATAGTACAGGTTGAGTCTCCCCTATCCAAATATTCTGAAATACGGAATATTCTGAAATACAGAATATTGTTAGCATGACTGAAATAGTGAAACCTTTGGCTTTTGATGGTTTAATGTACACAAACTTTGTTTAAGGCACAAAATTATATTATTAAATTATATTAAACATAAAGTATAAAATTACCTATAGGCTGTGTGTATAAGGTCTATATGAAATATAAATTAATTTCATGTATGTACACAAAAACTTTGTTTGAGCCACAAAATGATTGAAATTATTGTATAAAATTACCTTCTGGCTGTGTGTATAAGGTGTATATAAATCATAAAGGCATTCTGTGTTTAGATTTGGTCCCTAGTCTTAAAGCACTTCAATATGGTATACAAATATTCTAAAATACGTAATATTCCAATATCCAAAATACCCTTGGTCCCAAGCATTTTGGATACGGGAGACTCAACCTGTAGCTACTAATATTAATGCATGTACAGTAAGAGTGGGAAGGGGGGAAGAGAACATAATACGTGGAGTTGGAAATGTTAGAGCTATATACTGTACTTTAATTTTTGTCAAAAAAGCAAATGTTAACTATGCAGTCAATGAAGACAGCTACAGTCAGGTGCATACATATTGGGACATTGACAGAATTTTCATATTTTGGCCTCTATTCACCACCACAATGGCTTTGAAATGAAATAAACAAGATGTGCTTTAACTGCAGACTTTCAGATTTAATTTGAGGGTTATTTCATCCAAATCAGATGAACAGTGTAGGAATTACAACGGTTTCTATATGTGTCTCCCACTTTTTAAGTCCCACTTTTTTTTATATTATACTGTGGTTGTTTACATCTTTGCATTGATGTATATTCTGGTTGCCAGGGTGATAGATCGCTTTACCTCCAGGCTTGAGGTATGCTGATGTGGTTGCCAGGGTAACATGGACGCTGTTGATGGGCAGCCGGGGTTACATTCGGCGGACGTCTCCAGCAGTGCTGCATGTCCTGGTTGGCGGGTAACGCGGACGCTGCTGGTGTACCGCCAGCATCATTTCCGGCAGTTGACTTCAGTGTGCTGCCGAGTGCCTGGATTCAGCTGCACGTGTCGACTTGTTCCGGTGGGTGCGATCGGTCCCCTGATGACCAGACAGGTGAGTGTTGTTGGGACAGTTAGGATAGTATATATCGACTATACCAGCATTCTATGGTTGATATTACCATGAAGATGGTTTAACAATGGAAACAGCTGTTGGGATCAGTAACTGGGTAGGATGGTGAAATACCAGGCAGAATCACTGAGGTCACTAATGTATGATATGCTGAAGCCTATTTGTATGCTGCTGGATGCAACATTTTGTTCCATTATGGGAAAGAAAATACAATGGAGATAAATATATATATATATATATATATATATATACATATATATATATATATATATATCGTTGGGTATGGAATCCCAGCAGTCGGGAATGCCGGCTGTCAAAAGACCGACAGCAGCATACCGATGCTGGGGATCCAGATGGGATAAGTATGCTATACATGCCCCCTTCACCCCATAACCATAACCCTCCTTTTCTCTACCTTAACAATAACCCTCCCTACCCCGCACCCTAACCCTCCCTACCTCCAACTCCAAACCTAACCCTCCCCCTTTAGTGCCAAACCCTGACCTCCCCCCCAGGGTGCCTAAGCCTAACCCTCCCCTACCCTGCAGCTTACAGCTATGGGTGCCCGCTGTACATACGATTGGAATGCCAGCTGTCGAGATCCCAGCATCGGCATCTCCACTTACAGAGATATTTTTCAGCTATCTATTGATTGGTAAGTGCATACAACCTTAGCAATTCTTCAGGCCGATGTGTCTGCGCTGACATCACAACTGGGTGGGCATTTAAAGTTGCCCAACCAGTTGAGATGTCAGTCATTGGCGGACCCCTGCAGTAAGTGAAAAGGTGCCTACACACATAGCGATGTGCTCACAATCCCACGCTGTGTATGATTTCCCCGGGAGCTCCCTGGCAGTCATGAGCACGATTTGGTCTGAAAAAGCTGCCAATTTGACACATGATCTATCATGCCTCCTAAACTATCCAGTGCATCGTGACTTGTGATTGTCAGAATTGCCCTACAGCATAGCAGATCTGAAGATACGACCTGCGGGTATGCTCATCACATCGTAATCGTGAGTGGGGACTCACGATTTGGGCATATTTTACATGATCTGTCGTTCCGATGCGTCAGAATCAGCCAAATCAGGTAAAATGTCTGGGCCAGAAAGAAAAGTTCCCATTTATTTCTCCACTTAAATACAGTATGTAGTGGAAACAATTTAATATACTATGTAAGTCATCTAAAAAGCCATATTATACTGAAAAATATGCTTGAAAAAGCTGTTTACACAGTGAAACAGGCATGTTGGTGGTGGATATGTGCCTGTACTAAAAGCGTCTATATAAAAAATGAATAGGATCAATGTATGCTGTTAAATGTGTTCAATATGAATGATTAAGGTGATCCAGTTTTGCTGCTATAAATGATCCTGTGTAAAACAGAGACCTATTACTAATAATGACAGCTGTGGATGAAATTGTATCATAATTGAAAGAGACCCAGTCACTTTGAAATTACATAGAGTGTGTGAAACTTATATGTAGTCATATAAACTACAATGCAGCAAAAGTCAATAAAAGTCAATTCACCCTGATTAAGAAGTGTAACATCAGTGATACACTCCATGAGAGATTAATATTTGTGTATACTAGTTTTTGCTACACTGAGTATAATATGACTTTTTAGATGGCTGATAAATATTATATTAAATTGTTTTGACTACATATTTGGGTAATGAGAAGCAGTGTCTGTAACATTTTAGTCATCTAAAACTCTACATTCTTTTTGCTGTCTACATTCACCTTGATGTCTATACTACAGTACTCAGTGAGTCTGCTGCACAAATTTGTATATTTATACAGTTTGAATTATAAACAATTTCTGAGCTTATAATTAGGGAAGGCTCTATAACTAGATTGTAGGAACACTCACACGTCCTGTTATAGTTTTAGAATTTTAATGTTTATATTAGTGATTGCTATAAGATGTTAGCCCGATATCCGTGGATCGCCCCGATAATTGTAGCATGTGGAGGGGGCGACCGAGGGTAAAATATTGCTCGGTCAGGCATGCCAGATTGTCCAGTATGCCCGGCCGATGCGATATTTACCGGTAAACTGTCAGCTGCATCGGGCTGTGTATGCCCAGCTGTGGCTGACAGACAGATATTTCCTGTGTTCCTTCCCATGGAAGGAACATGGAAATGTCTCCTCCCCCAAGGGCGGAGAGCAGATGTCGGGCTGATACACTGTGAGAGAAATCTCACAGTGTATGCCGCGGACATCTATGGCTGGCAGGCTGCCAGATAAAATGTCTGTTGGTCTGACAGACATTTTATCTTCCCATGTATGCCCAGCTTAAGAAGCACAATGGTTAAGTCTAGAACAATATTATTTCTTAGTATGATGAAAACCCTCCTAACGTTTGTTAAAACTCTCCATTTAAAAAAGGAGCAATAAAAGCAGTAGGGCACAACATCTCTATTTCCAGGAGAGTATGTCCATGGTTCTAGATCACACTACTCATTATACTAGAAGAAGCTAATCATCAACAAAACACAAGTGAGTGCTCTCGGATTTCGGCATTACGAGTTATTCAGTCAGGGACTTCAGAAATATAAAACAAAACTTTTATTTTACACATAAAATATTGTTTATTGGAGTTTCATCTATAAATCACAGTATTACATAACATTGTGCAAATAGTCTGTGTGGCCAGGCAACATGAAAATTAGTAACTGTTTAACTTTCCAACTTCAGGTAACTATTTATTAAGGTAGAAACAGATGGGTTGGGACCCGCACTAGAAAAAAAACAATCTAAGTTGGCCAATCCCAAAAGGTGGTTGGCACTACATACTCAATATGAAAAATATTACAGTAGAGTATATGATATTATTATGTGTAAAAGACAACCTTAATAAGATTCAAAGCAATAGTGGTTGCTTCCTAATTTTTGGTTGGTGGTGCTCCCCTGAGTCAGAACAGTAATACTCAGGAGGAGGAAGAGAAAAGAAGGCACTCTTTGAAGGCACTCTTAAAGTAGTATGAATAAATTAAAATATAACTTTTATTTTCTAAGATTTTAGAATATAAGGGGGAAGAGGTTATTTTTCAACCTCCAATAATATTTAAATTCAGCCAATAACAACAAACAAAAATAGAAATCAATATAGTTCACTGCCAATTTTTGTTAATACAGGCAAAAGGCGATTGTTGTAAGTGGTTAGATTCAACACATTATATTTATCTTTTATTGATTATTCAAAAAACATCGATTGTTGGTGAAAAAAATATACCAAAGAAACCTTCCTTCTAATTTTGAAAAAATATCAGATAAACATATCTACA
The DNA here is from genome assembly GCA_031769625.1 of Taudactylus pleione. NCBI lineage: Eukaryota > Metazoa > Chordata > Amphibia > Anura > Myobatrachidae > Taudactylus > Taudactylus pleione. The sequence continues at coordinate 2,947,220 of JAUIMM010000275.1, forward strand.
TAGATTCTAGTATACTTGAAGGTGTATTTTGTCAGATGGTTTATCCTACTTATATACTGTTATAGTAGATATCATTGTATCCATATTGTACCTATATATTGCAACATGTTACAGTGCAGTTGCTAGCAGAGAGACAATTAGTATCAATATGTTGCAATGCAGCAGCTCAAGAGCTGGCAGAGAGACAATTGTTATTCATGTAGCAAAAAACATAAAAACAAATCCCTACGTTTTTTTCTCTCAGTGGATAGAACACAGTCCTGACAGGTCATGATGTGAACAATCCCTCTAGGCAAAATGATCATCATCTCCAGCAAACAAGGACGCAGCCATCTCCTTTGGAATATGACCACTGAAGAAAATACTCATGCAGGGAGATGGTGATGTAATCTACCAGCATCTTTACCTTATCCTGTTATTTAAATAGTACTGCAATACCTGCATACAGACCACTGCACAAACTCCTAGACACCCCATTATTCGTGCTCTCTCATTGGGACCTCCCCCATCTAGTGCTGCACTGTCATCTGACACCAGCACAGACGGGTGGTTACTGTCACGACAGCAGAAGTGCATTTCCAGCTATCTTTCACCCCAGGCAGGGCCTCTTCACTCTCTCATCTATCACCCTCTACTATATGTATGGTGATCAGACAGCAGAAGTGAAAGGCGATTCACCTGCCTGGATTCTGTCAACCTACTACAGGTTTAAATGGTGCATTACTTGCAGTGAGTCAAATCTCTATTAACTCAAATCTGTGTCAGTTGTGCTTGATGTGTACTCTCTACAGCACATTTATTAAGGGTAAAAACTATTGACCCCCCCTGCTCACTAAGCAGGGTGAAGCTCCGCCGTGAGCAATTAGTATATACCTAATAAATGTGGTTACTACAATGCACTCTGCATTACAATTTTTTGAGATTAAATATATCTCTACTGCTGATTAATTTCATGCAAAATATTTCTTTCAGCAGGACTGTGTTCTATCCACTGAGTGAAAAAAACTGTAGGGATTTGTTTTTCTGTTTTTTGCTACATGAATAACAATTGTCTCTCTGCCAGCTCTTCAGCTGCTGCATTGCAACATATTGATTCTAATTGTCTCTCTGCTAGCAACTGCACTGCAAAACATTGCAACATATTGGTATAAAATGGATGCAATGATATCTCCTATAACAGTATATATGTAGGATAAACCATCTGACAAAATACTCCTTAAAGTATTTTTGTAGATATGTTTATCTGATATTTTTTCAAAATTAGAAGGAAGGTTTCTTTGGTATATTTAATAACAAGGGATGTTTTTTGAATGATCAATAATCTATAAATAGGAATTGGTATGAATTACTGCCAGACACAAGTCCAGCGGTTCAAATCCCGACAGCGGCTGGCCGACATGGCTGAAAATACCGATCGTCCCAAGGTATTAACTAGCCTAACCTCCCCCCCTAACCCTCCTTAGGGTTGCCTAACCCTAACCTTCCCCCCAGTGCCTAACCCTAATCCCCCTCTGTGCCTAAACCTAACCCCCCTTCCCTGCCGCCTAAACCTAAGTCCCCCAGAGGGGTACATAACCCTAAGTCCCCCTCAGGGGTGTCTAACCCTAACCCTTTCTTCCCCTAGCCTAACCCTATCCTCCTGGGGAAGTGCCTAACCCTTAATCCCCAACGGGAGCCCAAAACATAACCCTCCCCCTGCTGCTGTCCGCGCTCGGCACCTGGCATCACTTCGATCAGGATGCCGGGTGACGGTCTCCTGGCATCGGTAAAATGACAGGCATCTAGATTTAGATACCTGTAATTTAACCCTCGCTGGGATAAAGCAGTCGGGAAGACGGCTGTTGGGATTATGTCCGCTGGCTTCCCGACTGCATACCGATAAATACAATGTGTTGGATCTAACCACTTACAATAATCGCCTTTTGCCTGTATTAACAAAAATTGGCAGTGAACTATATTGATTTCTATGTTTGTTTGTAATTATTGGCTGTATTTAAATACTATTGGAGGTTGAAAAATAACCTCTTCCCCCTTATAGTCTAAAATCTTATAAAATAAAGGTTACATTTTAATTTATTCATACTACTTCAAGAGTGCCTCCAACAAAGAGTCTTCTCTTCTCTTCCTTCTCCTAACTATTTATTAAGTCAAGAACTCAGGATTAAATGTTTTAATCATTAATATTTTACTTGCAAAACAAAAAATGCACTGTGCATCAAAATACGTATTTCAAGCTGTGGTTCTGACACCAGATAAAAGCACAACTGTCATATTGTCTTAGTGATAATTTTTGTGCATGGATTAAATAGGTTACTATTAGAGATGTGTGGTTCAGATGTGGTTTGGACCTCTCCACCAAATTTGGTTTACAGAATGAGGCAGAACAAGGCAAAACATCATCTTATATGGACAAAATATCACCTTTCTCGGACATCTGTGCCAAGATGTCCTTGAACGATATCATATTGCCTCATTCAGAGATCCAAACTTGGCTGAAAGATCCATACCAAAACCAAACCATTCATATCTAGTTACTATAGCCAGGCACAATGTTGAAATCAATTCTGTAGAATATTCGACTCACTTTACCTTTGACAGAAAAATTTGACATTGTTTTGTGCTGGAGTTTGACATTAATTATTGCAGGCAGAATTCAACCTATCACTTATATGCCACCCATAGTTCAAACTATACAAAAAAGCTAAATTATTATCAATTTTACACTCCTATTTGTAGATTATAAATTCTACAAAATATGAGTTTGTAAGTAATGTTCGGAATGGCATAAAAAGGGCAACATGAGATTGTTTCACTGTGAAACCCAATTTGTATTACATTTTGCAGAAGCTTTTCTGTTCTCTACAGGCAGTTTTTTTTTAGCTCATAGATTCCTAATTACCAGTGATGCTAATGTTTGGTTAGTTTTAATACATAAATAGTATTCAATTTGTTTAATGTTTCTGACTGGCTAAAAAAGAAAAAAATAAATTGGGAAGACATGAAAGTTGTGATATGGTAATTCCATCGTATTACACAATTTGCATAATGAAATATTTTTTTTAAATAAATTGTAATGCATGAATATAGAAAACTGCTATTGGGATTTGATGAACATATTACCTTTTATTATAACAATAATTTAAAAATGTAATTGTCATTTAAATCCTTGATAAACCTGGCATCGACAGAGTTGCATTTCCTTAAATAGTTTACTGCTAATTATTCACTAGGGAATTGTTTGTAAACTTTTTAGACCAGTATTTTTATTTCTTGCATATTTTTTTTTTAAACATGTGATGTACTGAACTGGTAATTTTCCTTTACATGTTCCCTGATGTCTTTATCTCTGCTGTTCTGAGCAACACTAACACATTATTGTGATTACTGTATTATGTTTTCGTTATTCACTTAATTATAACATTTATATTCTATTTTACACTGCTGATCTATTATTTATTATATAACCATTGTCATGTGGGCCCATATATCATGAAATATATATGTTTTAATTAATATTTTTCTTGCGCACACAAGAACATAAAAAGTAGTGTTAGTAGTAAAACGTTTAATTATGTTATGTTTATAATTATGCAGGGTGAAATTATTACTGCTGTAAAACTATTTTATATCATTCATAAAGAATTGCCTTTATGAAATATTTTGATAGTTTGATGGAATTAAAAAATAAAAAATATATTTCATTATTGCGTGTTTGTAGCTTTGTGCGTTGGTTAAGAATTCTCATTTAAGATTAAATAAAACCTCTATTTCTTATTAATATACAGGTTATCAAATATTGTGCATTACTTACATGAATAAAATACATTAAAACTTTTAATTGTTTACATTTAACTACATATCTCCAACTTGCTATCTTATTCTGCCTCTACATGTTAATATGTTAGAAGGGTGTGGCTTTTCTGAAGGAGGAGACAGAGATTCAGGCCCAGATTTATCAACGAGTGATTTTTTTGATATCACTCATTATTAATCTTAAATTGTGCTCCAGCCTCACTCCATGTGTTTGTTAAAAGACAGGAGCTGATTGGTTGAGCTCCATTTAAGATTAGTAACAAGAATATCACTCATTGATAAATGAAGCCCTAAGGTCCAGCAATGGAAACTGCATTGCTCTCGCCAAATGAAGATGGGGTAAGCGTTACAGTGACAAACAGTAGTCCTAGATTACTGCTGTTTGTTAAATATTGAAAGAGTGACATAACCCCTTTAGTGAGTGCTAAAGAAGTTATGTATTATTGATAAATGGGGCCCTTACTGACATGTTTGTAGTCATGCTCTGCAAAAACACACTGTGTGGATTGGTTGCGCAATGCATAGGAGCAGGACCAGTGATGTCACAATATATCAGCTTTTTGACCTCTGTCAGATCCCATTAAGTCCCTTTTGTAAATAATTGGTGTGGAGGTATAAGTCATGTTTCAAAACAGATAAAAGGTCATTTACAAACTACAAAATATGCAGTATCTTAATTGCATCACTATTGTGACAAAAGTACATTGCAAGGATACACTTACTTCTGGGGCTGGTACTGTACTACTCAGATTTCTGTGTGTGACCAAGTCCCAATTTGGAGTAAAAACAGCAAAAAAAATAGAGTTTCGGTATGAGTGGCAAAGCCATGCCTCCCTCCACGTGTGTTTATGATTAATCTGTGACTGTACCACGCATATTATACCAATTCCTTTGCAACAAAAGAATTCATTTATTGTCTCTTGTACATTGTGCTTGACTTTGTTTGAAGCAACAATGCAAAAACAGATTAAAAATTCAAGAAAAAGTATACATCAATACATTATGAGGACACAACTGTAAGATTAAACAAAATTAATTTTGTGTAAAGAAAAAAAATGTTGTGGTCAAATGCATTCCAGGGTACAATACAGTAAATTCACCCTGTGTACTTCTGTAAGCTAAATTAAATATACCGTCCTGCAATTTTTTTTAATGAGTGTAAAAAGTAGTGCTCTAAAGTAGCTTGTCCATTACACATATATAGACAATTCAAATTTGATACAGCATTAAAGTTAGTGAGTTTACAAAAAAAATTGGACCATCACATCATAAAACATAACTTGTAACATGCGCCTGTAGTCTTGCACTCTCATGTATGACTCTTGAGGGTCTATTCAAATAGACTTGCCCAGTTAGTCCATGCAGCTATATGCCACACTTATGATATTTCCAGAACAGGGCTGCATACACAAATCTATGAGTCCGGGGCACGAACAGGCTGCTGGGGATGAGTTGAGGTGCCATTGTCGGTGCTTCCACAAGGCAAATGGTACAATGGTGTTTTAAAATGACAGAAATCCCCCTAACATGATTGGACACACAACTGCACACCTCCCAGCATAACACACACCTGAACTACTTACAACTGTCACTCCACAAGTGTAAACAATAACATCACTCACAGAGAGGGTCGGTGACAGAAGGACTGTATCTTGGAGAAGTGACTGTGGAGACCAAACCAAGCACCGGTGATAGAGGCAGTGAGTGGAGGTGTTCCGGAACCTATACCCCTCATATTGTAACCAACTATATGCCTGAATACCACCTCTTTTTGGTAAAAGTCTCCATTTCATTCCCTGCATAATATTGGTTGGAAATCTACCAACTTGGAATATAGTTGTTTTATGCTATTTCATATATTAAAATGTAATTTTATTGCACTATGTTGCGGTTCTATTTCTTTATATTTTTCATATGCGGGACATAGTAACACATGATCTTTGAACACTTCCAATTGGAATAAGGAAGAGAAGACGATCAAAAGAAGGGAAGTGTTATTTCTTTGAATATTTAGTGGTGAAGGTTTAGCGCCGGTGTTTGCATTCAACTTTTTTGTTTTATCACTCACAGAGAGGCTGCTCACAGAAAAGCAGTACATCACTGCCTCACTGACAGAAATACTCATTTCTGACAGAAACATTACAACGGTTTTGTTTACTTACACTGTTATCCATTTAAGTGTTTGTTCATTAATAATAATTCAAATTAAACAGCGTATACAGATAAATTATTTCCTCCTATTCTGTACAATTTTTCACACAACAACATCACCAAGTAGAACTTTTTTGTCACAACAGGGCTCATTGCATAAGATAGATATACCACACTTGGGTAGTTTTCATTCTAGCACCCAGCACCTGTCACAGTCCGTGCAGTTCCTCTTTCCTGCCTGGGGTGTCACTCTCTGCTCTGGTGCTTCTAACATACTCTGATCTGTATCTCAGCTGTTTGTTGCAGTAGCTGAGTGTGCTAAAAGCACCATAGCAGAGAGCAAGACCCCAGGCAGGACAGAGGAACTGCACTTGTTGTGACAGGTGCAGGGTGCTAGAATGAACACCACTTGGGTATGCATGCATATATCAGAGTACAACTGCACACCAAAGACTGGCATATTTATAACCTATATTACATAATGTTTGACTATAGCTGCAGAACACCACATATGTCAGTTGTGTATTTTAAATGAATTAATATTAAAGAATCTATTGGTAAACAACCAAGATTGCTGCTTTATTTGGCTATACAGTTACATCTTTTTTTAGCTCTTTTGCTTATTAAATTCCTCTGTAAGTTCTATTTAATCAAATCAATTTCATTATTTCTTTTGAGAGATTAGCAAGTACATTTAATCTTTCTTGGCCCTTTGATGGACATATATATGACTTCTAAGGTGTAGATGTTGGAGGGAGATAAAGTGGAGACAGATAAAGTACCAACTAATCAGCTCATAACTGTCATTTTTTAAACACAGCCTGTAAACTGGCAGCTAGGAGCTATTTGGTTGGTACTTTATCTCTTTCCACTTTATATCTTTACAAGTCTCAGTACAGTACATCTCCCCCTTAATCAGCATGAAACATGAAAACCTGAATTCTGCAGATGTACCACTTACAGGGATAGTCAAAATGATGCAAACAATAGCGTAGCAATTGTGGTAAACATCACACAATTGATTTTCAGTTTCAACACCTCTCACATTTGTTTTGCTTGGCACTAACCTAGTAAACCTATCAAGCCCTTCAGGTAGTTAACATCATTAAAGTCATGAGAGGCACTGTCACTTACAGTTGTTGCAGCTGTATACAAAAACGTGCTAATTCAAGGTATGCAGGATGGATATTTGTACTGAAACACAATCTGTGTATTATTTAAATGCTCAAAACCTTGAGTGTACAGAGCTGCTAGCATGTCTTCAATACAATAATCACTATTAAATTATTCATTGTAGTCAGCAAGTGTCTCATAACTAAACATTTTGTTTTACCTCCTATAATGAGGTTTTTAAATTCAAGAGGTATTTTCATTTCCTCTGCTCTTTCTTTTGTTGCAATTATTGCAGATTGAAATCCTCTAAGACAATAATCCAGAAGATAAATGTGTCCAAGTGTTTTACAGCCTTGTCCAACTACTGATCTGCATTTTGCCACAGCTAGTTAAGTTTAACAAGTTTATCATGTCGAATAAAGAAGGAAGCCAAAAACTCATGTGGCAATGTAGTAAAAGATTCTGCCTTAATTTGTATTAAGCATATCACTAAATTCTGAAGAAGTCATCAGAAACCGATGTCTCGCAGACTTTATACTTTCAACATAGAAATAACCCACGCGTTTCTGAAAAATGTTCAGTGTAATGTGGACATTCACAGCAAGTCTTGACCACCTAGTGGACAACACTCAAAATAATATAAAAATCTCTAAAAATTCCAAACATTCAGTTCAATACACAATGAGTTGAATTCCCCAAGTAATTGGTGTTAATTATGGAAAATAAATGATCAGATTGGAGAGATTCTGTGTTTTACGCCACTCTTAATACCATTCATATTGTCATCATTGCCATAACCCTTAACACGGAAGACAAGTGTAGATGAAAATGTGGTAACTTTTGTTTGAGTAACATTTTTTAATACTTAATTAGCCTGGAATCTAGTAGGTTGTCCTTCCACATACCCTCTAGCATTGCCAATATATAACATCATACTGTTTAACATCAAGGTGTACAGTCAAGACTGACGAAGCCTGCACAAGCACAAGCGGGTGAAACGCATTTGCTACGCCCCCCCTTCTCAATTTGCTTCACGGACTCCCATCTTCAGCTTTCCGGCGAGGATCAGCGTGCACGCTCACCGCCGGCAACACCCGCCAAGCAAGACAGCACATCTCAAAGACGCTGGCGGACAGGAGGAGAAGCCAGAAGATCGGGTGGCATTCACAGCACTACAGCCACACGGAAGTGTGGTGAGTATACACCTAGGACAGCCGATGAACTGTTTGGAAACAAGGTAGGAGAGACGCTATCCACCTATATCCACCTGATACTTTGTATTCAAGACAGGAGTTGCTAAACAAAGATCCAGAACTACTTTGTACTTTTTGCTACAAACACCATCTCCCCAGCTGACAAGCTGTTGATGTGCATTAAATATCTGCATTTCATCCAGTATTCACCCTTTGCACACCGGAGACTGTAGTACCCATCATTATATGTATAGATTCATTTTAATATGTGATTGTATTTTATTTTGTCATACTGTGTTTAGATTAAAAACAATTTTACTATACACCAACTGCACATTGATTCAATAACGCTCTGCTTCGCTGTTGTTTAGACACAATAACCACTACTATATATCTCTAAGTTTCAGTGACGAAGGGAACTGTCACCTGTGTCTATAGCTGCAACAGGGAACCTCTACTCTCTTATTTAAATCCCCAGGAGCGCACAACACCACCATACAAAAACCTAACGATTAATTTTTTTTACAATCAGCACATCTTAAGTGTACATCCAAGGCAACCACATTTCTCACACCATGCAAAACCTGGGCAGAATAATGGGACCATGAGGTATTACAAGACAAACCAGGCCAATAATACATGCAAGATCAAGAATAGAGCACTGCAAACCCAAATGGATAAGCAAACGCTATGGAATATCAAAACACCTAGCAAACTCCAAAAATCATGCTCAACAGCAAATCCAGTGCACCTTGCTGAACCCTAGAAACACCAGAACTCAAAAAGCAGCCAGAAATTTAGAAGCCTAAAATTGTAGGAGTGGCCAACAAACAAAATATTAAAAGATCAAATGTGCATCTAAAGAGGAGGAAAGGTAAGGAATAAATATTATCAAATAATTAAGAGTGACAAATATAAGATGTGAAACTAAGGATCTGCCAAAGACAATAAAAAATTCAAATTGGTTCATTATTTGGATTAAAATGTCAGAAACAAACAAAAAGACAAATAAGACAAACCAAAGGGAAGGGGTGAGGGTAACATGTGAGAACAACAAGTGAACTCGGCAAGAGGTAAAACAAAAAAAAAAACTGCTGAGGGAATGAAATCTTATCATGCAAAGTCAGTTAGGCGAATTAGGTCTGTCAGTTGAAGCAATATTTTATTGAACCCCTCAAGACTCCCACAGCCAACAGTGGCGAGTACCTAGTCCCCGAGTAGGACAAGAGGGAAACAAATTAGACAAAAACAAAACAACACAAGACCCAAAAGATATGGAAAAATGCACACAAACAGAAAAAACATGAAAACAATATAACAAATGCAACTGCAATACAAACCAAATTTAACGAAAATCCCTAATATACAGTAACTTGGCGATTTCCATTGGTCTAAGGCCTTAATTTAGAGAATCCTGTGGCAGCAGCAGACCAAAACGCAATAGAAAATCCTGCGACGAGGACTAGAAACAAGAAACGCAATGCTTCAAAACCCATTCAAATTGGTACTTAATAAGTGGTGTACCATTAACATGAACAAGCCACAAACCAGCAATATCCAGGCGTAGGGACACATATTGTTTAGCAAGAGCAATAGAGCAGACAGCAGTCCCTTGAGGGATCTATCAAAATCCACCTGTTCCTGCTAGGTTGGACAGTTTTGGAACACCACAGGCTATAGAGTATCAATCCCTCACAACATCATCCAGTTTGGAGGAGGCAACCAGCTGAGCAATCCGAAAAGCCCTGTGAAAGGCCATAACAAGCAAATTCAAACAAATTTGCCTCAGAATTGGAGCCGCCACATCCTAAGCTCCCAATCCTCATGCCAGTCCCTTCCTAGAATTTTAAACTCCCTCATTCTAATAGCAATTATTTGTTTCTCTGCCTACATCAATAAATGTACAATTGACTCTACTTCCATATTGCTATTTCTCATGATTCTGGACCTACTTGATTTAATTAATGGAGTGCCCTCTATACTAGTATTTACAGAAATGCATATATATACTTAAATTGAAAAAGGCAGGGGGCACCACACGAAGTGCATTAAATGTAGTAATGAAATCAATAATTCAAGTGACAGCAGTATTCCTCAATACCAAATAGTAGATAATTGTCAAACACTGGAACATTTTGCTTACTTAATGTACAAATGCCAGTGAGTATCTCTCCTCAACTGGCGTGCCTGCTCACAGTCTCATGCACTGGCTTCCTCCCTCTAGATGAGGTTTTCTCATGCCAAGTGCCCTGTAATGGGAGATGCAAGGTAGCGCAGGGATTTCTAAGTTTTGGTCAGCTGTCTGCTGACATCAACTGGCGGAAAATTCAAACTGGAACCTTCATTTAATTTATTTTGAGATGCTTTGTAGAAAAGTGCAATGATCTATAAGAAACCATAACAGTGGACATTACAGCTCTTTATTTCACATCCCTATTCTTTAGCTAACAGCTTTTGGTGGTTTTGCAGTTAGAACTACATAGTCAAACATCTGGGTTTTCTTTAAATATCACTTTGAGATAACTCTAGATACATCTGTTTTTTAAATGACCTGTCAAATGCCATAAGATGCATTTAATTCTAAGTTGTTATTCTAACGTGAAAGATTAAGCACATGTTAGTTTACCTGAAAATTCTGAAATCCTTTCATTTAATTTGTATGACTAGTGCTGGGTCATCCAATGCTACTATAAAATGAATGGCATTTGGCAAATATTACTTCAATAAAAGAATAATTTCTTATGAAACGACTCCTTTCAAAACATTTGGCCATCATTCTAAGTACTTGGATTGACGCCCTGTATTCATTATTTGTCAGAGAAGATCACATCTATAATAGAGGTGTTAAACAATTTACAATGAATGTGAAATTTGAACTTCAATGATACTGTATGTAATTAATCCTTGAATAAAAATCTACAAAAGTCACATTAAATGTCATTGCAAAAAAAATATTTGCTTTCTTCTTATAGGGCAACATTTTAAAGTGCTTGGTTTTACAATGGACAAGAAGAAATTATTTATCTTCTTACATAAACTGGAACATTTTATTGGACATTTTAAGACTACTACTGTACTGTCTGCCTTGTCAGACAAACATTAAAATATGCTGAACAAAGGGAGCAATGGCCCTGGGATACTCTATAAAAGAGATTCCTGATGGATATGAATTGGAAAAAAATATATATACCTTTTATACCAGTGTAAAACACAAAACGTACTGCTCACTGTGCCGTGCTGTGCAAACAATGTAGCTATGTAGATCATAGATGAAGTAGGGATGTAGTTGGCATCCCAGTGTATGGGATGCCGATAATCTGAATACCAGCGCCGAAATCCCGACAGGTCGGGATCCTGGCACCAATATCCCGACCACCGGCATCCTGAAGGTAAGTATCAGGGTTTTAGGGGGAGGTTAGGATTAGGCTGTGGTGTCAGGGTTAGGCACTAGGGGGAGGGTTAGGGTTAGGCAAGGGGAGGGAGGGTTAGGATTAGGGTGCATGGAGGGGGAGGTTAGGTTTAGGCACTAGGGGGGAGGTTAGGTTTAGGCACCGGGGAGATTAGGGTTAGGCAAGGGGAGGGTTAGGATTAGGGTGCGTGAAGGGGAGGTTAGGTTTAGGCACTAGGGGGGGAGGTTAGAGTTAGGCACTGGGGAGGGAGGGTTAGGGTTAGGTTAGGGTAGGGATTAGGAAAACACTTACCTGTCTACCCTATGGGTGTCGGAATTCTGGCTGTCAGGATGCCGCTGTCGGTATTCTGACCAGTGGCATCCCGACAGCTGGGATTTCATACCCAACCCGATGAAATATAATATCAGCAAACTAGATATAAATACATGTCATAAAAATTGCAACATACATTAAATGTATGCATATAGATGCAGGATGGTGTATAATCTACAGTAAATTGTATAATCCAGGTAATGCGCATTACCTAGATTATATAATTTAGGGGGGTAGCCCCTGTTTTCTGGGAGTACCGAGGCCAGGGTCTACGTCTTCTTACACAAATTTCCTGGCCTTGGCTATGGAGCTGCGGTGGCCAATCTGAGTAACCTCAAGGTTACTCAGATGGCCGATGTTCTTGCAGGTGATCTAATGCTGTGTTTTAGGATGCAGAAATCGGAACTGCAATATATCGGTAGAAGGCATTTTTTTCCCCTCAGACACCTCCTGCTGTATTAGCATATTAGTTGTATGGTATTGCACAGCCGCTTCCCTGTGACTGTACAATAACGTACAACTGTGAATCAGGACCATAATCCATTAAGTGTTTTTTTTTCTGAGGTATAGGGGAACTTGCTGGAAAACTGTATATCATGTTGTTAAGGAATTTTATTGTTACTTTTTAAATAACTATACAGCTTGATGCTGTCTATTTGCCTATATTATTGTTGACCCAAAATCCCACAATGTTGTAGATTTCTGTGACTTTCAGTTAAACCAACCCTTATCCTCCAACCAAGGTAGCTGAGGGGGGTGGGGGTACAAATTACCCAGGCTTGTTGGAGGGGCCCAGGTCAGCTGTTGAGGTGATCTGTGCTTGAAGAAGGATATAATGTCCGAAATGCATTGTGCAGCTGCCATGACGAACTAAACCTGGAACTTTGGATCTACCTTTATTGTAAAAGGCTAAAATGCTGATGGTGTGTTGTGGAATTCAGCCTAAATCTGGATCCTGGCTCCATAACATCAAGATTACTCACATCATGGGCCTATTTTGGTATGATTTCAAAAATCCCATTATATCTTTATATATATATTGTTTTATTTGAATCTCAATTGATGCTATCTACACGGCATTGTTTATTTTTTTTATCTATTAGCTCTGCTTTTTGTTGGGAAATAAATGTGATCATTTGCTTGATCATATGGTCTTTAACTTTAAACCTACAACTAACATCAAAAAGTGCTGTGTGAATTTAATAATCTATTTTCCAATATTTCCATTTAAGTACAGGTGTTTTACTTGTTATATTAAACTTCATCTGCTGCAATTTTGGTGTGTACTGCGCCATTTATGAGTTTCTACTTTTGTGCTGGAAACAGCTGTTGAGGGAAACAAACGTGTGTCTTTACTTTTTTTTTAAAGTGATGTGACCAGGCCTACTGGATTTGGCCACAAAAAGTCCCCCCACCCTAATTTACATACCCATCAGTGTGTGGGCTTTAATAGAGACTTGAGAGTGACATGGTACCCGCGCTTGAGAAAGAATCAATTGCAATCAGAAACGCATTGTGTAGATGCCATGCCACGGAGACTGGACTTCCCCCTTTTGGAGACTCCTAACCAAGCAAAGCTGTGTGGTGTGATGCCAAACCTGCCTATGTTCCAGACTTTGGCTGACTAAACATTGTCTGCTCACACCACCAGCCGCTTATGGTATGAGCCAGGGGAGTTTCTATTTATTTTTTATTATGCACTTTATTATGCATTTTCTTTTATATGCATTGTTTGTGTTTCCAATACTGATTGCTTTTGTATGTTGATTTGCACATATAATATGTGTTTTTAAATAATTATGTGCATACAATAAATTTAATTTCCCCTTTACAATACATCTAAACATTTAATCCCATACAATTTGGGCAATTGTGGACTAAAGGGTAATATTGTCTTCAGCTACATTGGATTGGCATCCATACATCCTTAAGATTAGAGCACTAATTTATACTCACTTACCAATTCCAATCATATCAGGCATATGTGGCATACAGGCTAAACACAGTTTAATTTTTTACTTTATCTTATTGATAGCTACTATGTTTTCTACATTTAGGTAAAAAAAAATCTTCCTTAATTGGCAAATACAGAAAGTATTTATTTTTTAAGAAAGACCTGTCAGAAGAGCAATAATGACTTTTTTTTTAAAAATGATTTAAGTAGAACATTACTGTAAATGTCCTCTATTTCTTGTTCCATATACTTATTTCACTTATATTGGTGGGTAGTTGAAGCTTCTGTACTCAACCATCTTGAATCACTTCTGAATTAGATTACTGTTTCTGACATGCACAACTGATCCCTGTTCCATGGTTGGAGAGCTCTTTGCACTATATGTTACACACAAGCAATCTGTAGTTGTCTGAAAGGAATGGTAAAGGGCTATTAATCTTCAAACTTTACATTAGAGGAATACTTAAAACTTGGGTTTAGTTTTGTTAGATATATCTTGTTCCAATGTAAGGCCTTTTGGGGTTAAAGTTTTTGAGAAAGTTCGTTTTTTAACAATTATGCCAAATTATGCTTCATTTTATAGATAGGAATTTTCAATTTGTTGCGCATGTCAAGTAGCTGCCTGCAGTGGGTGTAGTGATAATTTCTTCACTTGAGTGTACAAATATGGATGACTTCTTGCTAACAGAATTTATTCTGTGAGCTGAGGGTAGTTACTAATATAAGGAGTTATATAGAATGGTTATGGATGCTTTGAGGCTGGTTGGTCACTGTATTAGCCATGGCACCGCTCAAATTCAAAAGTTTAATAATGTCCTTGCGGTGCCAGAGGCTGCTGTTATACCATGATCTCAGTGAGTGATGTTATGTAATTTATTAATTTTCTTCACTGAAATTCAAAAGTGCTTTTACACAGCGCCTTGTTGTTCAGTGTTGAAGGGACATCATTGTCATAGATGTGCCCTACTCCAGGCCATGTGCTTCCCCAATTATACAAGCCCCCTCCAGCAGCCCAAATCAGCTCCATGATACCGTAGTAGCTCTGATCACTCCCTCCCTTTAAGTTTTTCCCCGATAGCCTCCAGATGCTGCCCCACAATGGTGTTGGTCTACTCCTCCCACTCCCTGTTGCTGACCCTGTCCACTCCCATTCCTCCTACTGATGCACTGAAGATTCCCCCTCTCTCTGGTGCTCCTGTCAGTGAGCAAACCACCCATCCTCACCGATTGTGCCCCAGTCAGCCACTCCCAACCCCTGGACTACCCCAATCACTTACACCACATATTAAATGCCATGTCAGCCCAGAAGATGAGAAGCACTGTGTGAGGCTCCTGTAAGATCTCTATGTGAGAGGGTAAGTGGCTGCCTCAGGGAGGGTAATAGCAGTATGCAAGGGAGAGAGAATGCTGGGTGGGTTTCTGGAAAGATAAGTGATCAGTGTCTTCCTACCTCTCCAACGTGACAGAGGCAATAGGGCCAGCATTGTAATAGCACAGTACGCGGGGGATAGTACAGCGGGAACATGGTAAGTATTGGTGGATGGTGGGTAATCCTGGTTGGCACTGCCTGTTCACCTTGGGTGTACAGGTAATGAAGGTAATTATAACAATTTAAGTGTCGCTATGCAGCCTCATTCATCTGCTCCTGTCTCCTGCTTGTAATTGTGCATTATATATACAAACATTGGGTGCACTGCAACAGCACCTGGTGTCACAGTCATGGTGTAGGTGTGAGTGTTACTGCCTGTACCCACCCCCTTTGGGCTGTAATCTGTGGTTCTGCCCCAACTGCCTGCCCCCAGCTAAGAGGTGACACCCCCACCATCACTGGAAAGGACCTGTGGCCACGCCCCCTGACGGGCTGTAACCCATGTCTTCTGGAATCCAATATTACCACTCTGTTAAGTTTTTGTCCAAATCCAGCAAGTGGAAAGCTCAGAACAGGCTCCCCATGTCAAAGTTCTACCCAGCACACACCAACGGGTGGTCCAACCGAGACCTCAACTCCCTAGTATGTCTTGTGTGATCAAATTTTGCCACTCTGTGAAGTTTTCATCCACATCCATCCAGTGGAAGACTGAGAACAGGCTCCCTAGGTCACATTTCTGCCCACGGTATACCAGCAGGAGGACCAACCGGGACCCTAACCCCCCTGACACCTGGCCAGTATCCATCTGGACCACATTGCATTGGTTTCACCCAATCAGTGCAGGGGTGTCTGAATGCATGCATTACCATACAGACAAACAAGATAACAAACAAACCAATTAATTTTATACAGTATATAAGATTTGTCTCTGTGTAACTTTGTTGCTGAGTCACGTTGTCGCTATGCGGTTGAATAACTTATTTTTTAGCTGAAAGATTTGGCAGCTTTACCATAAAAGTTCTGGAAGATATTTGCCAGCAAACAAACAAACTTCTTCTCGGAGTAAAAATTATGTGCAATCCTGTTAAAACCGGCATAATGTTTTGGATGGATCATTCTCTAGGGGACTGTTTAATACTATATAAATGTATGAGCAAATATAATGGCAAACAATTGATTTGGATCACCCACATTGGGACTATTTATTCATAACTGCGTATGTGCACATATAATGGCAGATATAGTAAATGGGACAATTATCTCATAATAATTTTATACTTGATGGCATAATTATTAATTATTGAGTTTTATACCTGATAATAGTAATTTCTTATTGCTGCTATTTGCGACAATAAGACATTATTTATTGTGTCAATAAACACATGTAGGAAAAGGTGCTCTAAAAGGAGTCTATCCCTGCCCTGTGATAGTAGTGAAGTGATCGCATTATTGGTCACTTTGCTACTATATCAAGACCCCCAGGCGTGCATGCAGGGGTGGTTCCGAGTACTTAGAAACCCCTCCTGGCCACTTAGTTATCATAGCTTTTTTCAGTGCTCGAAGTGCACTTCACTTCGGTACCTGGTGGCTGACACTGGGACTATCTATCACTGATCCAGGGCTGGCCATCTATTTAAATTTGGCCACTGGTGCTCCCCCTAATTGACTTTTGGTCCACGTGGCCAGCACCATATTCAAAATACCACCAGGGACCCAGATGGGAAGGGAGTGCGGCTAATAGCTCCACTGTGATCAGGCGAGTGATGTGGGAACATGATGTGTGTACCTGTGTACAAACAGAGGAGGGAAGCAGGCTGTGTGGAGGAGGAAAGGTGACTGTATGTGCACAGATGGGAAGGGGGCTGTGTGGAATATGGAAAGGGGCTGTATGTGCATAGATGGAGGAAGGAGGGGGGTACTGTGGAGGAGGGTAGGGGAGTGTGTGTACTGATGGTGAAGGGGCTTTGTGTGTGTACAGATGGTGAAGAGGGAGTGAGTGCTACAGTGAGGGGGTAGAGGAGAGGTGAGTGCTAATGTAAGAGGTAGTGCAGTGCAGTACCTGTTGCCATGGAGGTGTACGTCTGTTCCTTACCTTGCGTCGCACCCTCTCACCTTTAGGCCGTGTGTTGAACAGACGGTCCTGGAACCTCCAAATAGAACACGGACACGATGACCTAGGGGGAAGGAGACGAGGTTAGTGCCATCCTCCCTCACGTCGACTGACATGCCCTACTGAACCGAGGGATAAATTAGGGTTTTAAGTGAAGATCATCATTGGCACTTTTGGCCTCAGATCCCGAATTTTTACCTATCGGTACTCACGCACCAGGTGAAGATCCGTCCTTGCACCGGGTTGCAAGGTTCACTGTCCGCCCAGAAGGAAGGAAGGATAGGTAGTGACTAACAAACAGAGAGAGACAATACAAAGATATTTCTCACCGTGTCCACTCTTGCTCTTCTTCTGCTCACTCGGCTACAGGTCCCTGTGAGGAGATACACAACACAGCCGTGCAGGGCCTAAACCTATGTCACGCAACTACACATACTAAAACGGCTTCACCTTCAACCTACAGTGTGTGTAGTGCGACAGATATAACAATAACTAAACTTTTGCCCTGCACGGAACACCAAACACAGACTATAAGTATACAAGAGCAAAACACGGTGCTGTCCCTTTAAATGCCTGCTTCCTACCTTTCCAGAGCTGGCCAGCTCCTCTTCTCAGTGACTGGGGAAATCACTACCTCATTGGTGGGAGCCGTACAGCTCTCCACCACTGCTCACACCTCTAATCATCTATGTGGGGCTACCTTTCTATATGAGTGGCACACCTAATGTGCTCAGGGCCCTGGGCCTAATGCCCAGGGTCTTACCAGTGGCTCACGGCTTATGCCTGCCTACTGCAGGGTACTCAAGGGACTTGGGCCTACTGCCCAGAGTCCCCTTTTTCTATATTGTAGCTCAGGCCTAGATGCCTGCCTAACGGTGGGCTCTGGTAGTGGCCTGGGCCTAATGCCAAGACCACTTTTTATTGGGGCTCAGGCCTATTTGTCTGCATATCTATGGGGCCCACTTAGCAGTCTAGGCCTAATGCCCAGACCACCTTATATTTTGGGTGGCTCGGGCAGCTGCCCACCTACTTTATTATTTAGTGACCTGGGCCTAGTACCCAGGCCACTCACACCTGATTAAGTGCCAATCCTTTAATGGGGTCTAATGCCCGCTATTGTGCCCTGGGCCTTGTGCCCACCTATTTGCGCACGGGCCTAGTGCCCGACAATGCCCCATGGGCCTAGTGGACGACAACCCTGGTGGTCTAGGGAGGGGGGTATATAGGGGGCCTCACGGAGGGCCTACCTGCTACATTGGAAGAGGCTGCAGGGGGGAACTTCCTGATGCTCTTTTACTACCCTCCCCCGCAGTCCTCTCCGGTCCTCAGCCGCCTCTTCTTTTCTTCTTCCAGTCGGCGCCACCTGTCTTCTCTCTTGACAGTGGCGTCTTCTGGCCTCTTCCTTGGCCGCCGCCCCTGTTGATGCGCCGATCTTCCACTCTTCGGGAGGTCTTCTCTCCTCCCTCTCCGCCGCCGAACTCCCTTTTCCCGCTCGGCGCCGTCTAATACAAGACGGCGTGAGTGGGCAGGGCTATGATGCAGCGAGCTGCGATTGGCTCATCATGTCCGCCTCCTATTGGCTGCTGGCCCGCGAGCCAGGTTTGGCTCATGGCCAGAGCCAAACACCCGCCACACGGATCTACGCACCCAACGTTTGACCGGTGCTTAGAGCAGGTACTCTGTCCCAGCGCCGGCTACCCGCCGCTTCTTGGCTCCACTGAACTTGTGCCCGGAGCCAAGCTTCTCCTGGCACCACAGTACCGCCGGCACTGATGAAAGGGACCAGGCGGTCCCTTCACCAGGTGCCCACGGCATCTGCACCGATACTAGGGACATCACTGTCCCAGCGCCGGCAACGGATGTGTCCCGCAGAGGACACATCCCCTCTGCCTGCCCCTGCAACTCTGCTGATGCTGGGATCAAACACTTGATCCCAGCACAGCCTTCCACACTGCAGTTAGGCGAGTGCTGTGAGGAGAGGTGAGTGGTCATCTAGGAGAGTTGAGTGCTGCAGTGAGGGGAGTTAGGTGTGTTGCTGTGAGCAGGGGCACTGAGAGGGGGAGGAGAGGGTACACTGTACCCGGGCCTGGGTTCCAGAGGGGCCAGGCGGGGGCCCAGGTCTGGTGCCACCCCCTCTCCCTTCCTCCCGCCTCCCTCCCTCGCAACAGCCCAGCATGTCAGAGATTGCAAGCGGCTGCTAAACAGCAGCCAAAGCAATATCCTCTGTCTGAGGGGGGGAGCGATCACACTGATCGTGCTCCTCTCTTGCTTTGTGCTGGGCTGAGGGGCTCCCGCATTGGGCCATGCCCCCTCTTTACTGGGGCACAGCGGCGCTCTCTATGGCCCTGGCTTTTAGGGGCAAGGAGGTGTGAGGAGAAGTGACTGCTACAGTGAGATGTGAGAAGAGGTGAATGCTGCAGGTACAGTAGGTGAGGTGTGAGGAGAGGTGAGTGCTGCAGTGAGGAGATGTGTGCTGCTGCAAAGGGAGATGAGCTGAGAGGAAGGAAAGAAGACCTCCTGAAGTAAGGAAGCAGGAATAGCCAGCCACAGAAGAACCGTAGGCACTGCTGACCATAATGCAAGAAGCTGAGAACAAGAGAGACTTCTAAGCATCATGGTAGGTGGCTTTTGCCACCTTAACTTATTTAACCCTTTTTGGATCACTACACCGCCACCAGAGCAGCGCAACCACTGCAGTACAGTATGTCACTCACTGACTACATGGATGTAGAGCTCCGTTGTACACAATGTGAGAGGCTGGCTTCGGCTGGCAGGTAGAGAGAGCTCCTCTCAGGCTGCTTTGTCACATGGGATGAGTGGTAAGTGTTCTGTGTCCTCCGAGATGGCTACACAGTGAAGGCGCAGCTTTTGGTAAAGTTGTTCACTCACGCCTGTATGGGGTGAGCAGGCGGGCGCTGGTAAAAAAAACATTCATCAGCATGACAGCAGGGAGGGAAATGGCGTAAAGCAAAGAGAGGAGGGGAGAAGGGGGGATGGCATGCAGATGATGGTGGTAACTATTGGCATCCATAACCGTAGAATGGAACTGGAACATATTGACATTTAAAGTACTGTTGAATTACTTTATGTTTAGTTCAAATGTTGAAATTCCACTGGTAGTTACATTTTGTTCATACATACTGTTACACATTGTACATAAGCAAGTTTTATGCCCAGATGCCTTGTTATTTATAATATTTATTGTTATTTCTATTAAAACACTTGAAGTACACAATAAAGTGTATGTTGCAGGCTTGTTTTGGTTAGACTTTTTTGTCATTGGTTCTGTAACCAATTATTTGGAAAAACCCCTTTCAAAAATCCTGTGTTTGCCACTGGGGACCCCCGGTACCGACTGCGCATGTGCGGTCCACTGACCACGTATATGCAGTGGCCATTGCAGGGAAAGAACCAGATAACCCTCTCCCGGTTAATTTTGCGAAGTGTAGCCCAGAGCCTACAGCTACTAATGGCATTAGATGACATTAGCTCCCATGGCCAAACTCCACAAAGCTTTGCATTCCCGAGTTTGGTAGATCTGACAACTTTGCAGCCCCCACAGATGGCTGCGGTTGCTGTCCGAAATAATCGAACTGCTGTGGTCCCTCCTTCATACATTGGGTTGATACTTAATTTATGCAGGTACAGTATCTCCTGAAAACTGGTGTTTTCTGTGGATATTAGCAAATATTATTTGATAAATAGGCATCTCGTGTGGTAAACTCCCTATAAACATCACTATAAATAACCCTGCTTAATGCACACACTATTTCTTCTAGAGTGTGTAAATATTTTATTTATTATTTAATTATTACCAGTTATTTATATGCACACATATTCCGCAGCCCTTTGTAGAGAATGGTTTTGCAAATAACATCAGTCTCTGCTCCAGTGGAGCTTACCATCTATGTTCCCTACCACATCTACACACACATACACACTAGGGTTAATTTTGTTGGAGTCAATAAGCCTGACAGTATATTTATGGAGTGTGGGAGGAAACCGGAGTACCCGACGGAAACCCATGCAAGCACAGGGAGAATATGCAAACTCCACACACATAGGGCCATGATGGGAATTGAACCCACGACCTCAGTGCTGTGAGGCAGTAATGCTAATCATTACACCATCTGTGCTGCCCCTAATAATAAATAATAGAGATGTGCACTAAGTCCTGTGTTTTGTTTTTGTTTTCTATATCCAGATTCATCTTCGTGTTTTAGTTATGCAAAACCACCCTCACGTGTTTTGGTTCTGTATTTAAAAAATAAATAAATATTATTTAAAAAAAAAAAAAAACAGCTAAAATTACCTCATTTTGACCTGTTAACATGCAATCCAAAATCCGAGTTATGTATTTAAATCCGAGTTCCGAACCACAGGAAAATCCAAACTGGGACCTGGTTCGACTTGGTACCCCAAAGTGATTCCAAACTCAGACTCTGTCCGATTCGGAACCCCTAAAGGGGGGTATCCATTAGGCAATTTTAACAAGCGATTGCACGATAACGACGTCGTTATCGCGCAATCACTTGTAAATCGGGCACGTTTTGGTCGGAAGCGACTGATGCGCATGCCCGCTGGTCGCTTCCGACACCTGACATCGCCTGTACATGCTGGTCAACCTGATGATCTTGAGTGAACGCTCAGTCTAGGCACATCACTAGTTATACAAACAAGAGCACGACTGGAATGTCATAATCGTGCTTTCGTATGTATATGTATTAGTGGATACCCGCCTCAACTTCTGTTGTTTTCTGTTCTCTGAGAAATGGACCTGCACATCTCTTGTAAATAATGACTACATAACACAGCGGGACTGACACACAGATCATATTATTTATACTGTGACTTATTCAGGCTCCCTGATGTTTAATCAATTTTAATGTGATTAGCAACACAGTGTCATTACCTCTTATGCCAATGTGTTGCATGGAAGACAGAGCGGTGTGGATGGGGGAGACAGAGCCCTGCAGCTGGAGCGATAGTGGTGTGGATAATTGGGAGACACAGCGGCATGCATGGGGAGGCAGAGCAGTGCACATGGTGAGGGGAACAACAGCGCTCATGGGGAGAGGCAGAGTGGCGTGGATAAGGGGGAGATGGATCTGGGTGGATTGGGGGAGACCACAGGGTGTGGTCGCATACCTTATCTTAATTGCACGAGGGCATCAGCTTTAATGATCAGACTTTCATTGCATTTTCCAGTTTGAGTGGAAGAGTCACAACAGTTTTCTAAAATTCCAATCATGTGTACAAAGCCTTAATGGGACATGTGAAACCATAAGTTTTTTTGCATATGATATATATATATATATATATATATATATATATACATATATATATATATATATATACATATATATATATATATATATACATATATATATATATATATATATATATATATATATAAATCATTATTAGCCACATGTTCAGTCTATATACTAAAATAAGGCCTCCATTAATTATTTAATAATATTATGTTTTCCTTCGACATAAAATTATAATATAATGTTCCATTGTTTCCACTCCAATTGACCCTACTCTTCTCTGTTGGGTAGTGGTACCCATGAATTACTTACCTGTTGCTTTCTTCAATCGTTATCCAAGGTAATACTATGGCAATAATTGATGGGCACAGACCAAGAATGCTGGTTCTCAGATGCAGAAAAAAATGAATGACCGCGTATCTGCCCATGTGATTGGTGCTCAGCTAATCAGGAGTAGTACTGTATCTCTACCATCACATTTTTTGCACCCATAATCACCTCATTTTTCCTGAGTGATTTTTAGCGGATTATTTAAAGTTTTTTCAAATCGTAATTTGATAAATCTGGAAGGCAATGTGTTTAGTGGTGTAGTTTAAAGCCATGGTATAGTGTTTTTTTGGCATTTTGGCCCATTTGCAAATAGATTGGATGAAATGTAATCTAATGAAAACTCAGCAATTTGCAGAATAAGTAATTTGGTAAATTTAGCTCATTGTCGTGCATGCACCTCTTTGACATGTTCCAACTTAACGGGGTGATTCAAAGGTGGACTCAAAGCAGTAACAGCTGCGACTTTTGTCACAGCCACTACTAAAGTAGAGATTAGCAGTTTTACTCGGTTATATTCCGATCTCAAAAATGTCATCATATCCGGCTCTCGTGTGTTTTGGATACCCAATAGGTAAAGCCGAACTAATCCGAAATTGTGCAAATTTAGCAAACAGAACGGAGTAAAAACCGAACCGCTCATCTCAATTGCAAAGTTTTGCTACTGCTGCAACCAATGGGCTGTCTATTGAGACACTGACCGGTTGCAGCTCTAATCCGCCAAAGGTGCACCAAGCGTACATCGGCCACACCATCCACCTTCTCAGGAACCCTATGATTGCTTAGAATGTCCATTGGAATTTGCTTGCAATGGTCAGAGGAACTGCATCTTCCATTGCAGTCCCTGACACTGGCAAGCCCCCGATACGCCTGCTGCACTGCTACCACCCAGGAATGCCTTTCAGACTACATGAATCTCCATTCAAGTTCTTATCTGCATCCACCAGCAATGATCATTGAGATGCATGCACAGTGTGTCTTGGTGAAATGCACCGTTGGTAAAACATTGGATGCTTGCTATACTTGCATTTGGGTCTGAATCAGGCCCTTAGGTACATCTGCAGTTACTTATATGTATATGCATGTGCCTGGTTACAAATCAAATACTGTATACCAGGGCTTAGAGTAGTCATGGAAAGGTGGTGGAACTCATCTCACCCGATGCCTACTCTCCACCCCCATCCCCCGCCACGGTAGTCTGAAAGGCCAAAATAAGTATGAAAACTGTTAACACACACACTGTTGTGTATAGGAAATGTTAAAGGGAATGGCTGGGGGCCGCCTCATCCCCCAGAAGCTTTGGGGGCTATGACATTGTGAAATACATTTTAGATGCTTTTTTAGCACTTCTGCCATCAGCTGAGACTATAATGTTAGATCACTTAAAAAGAAAAAAAAATGTTCCTTATCATCAGTGTTATTTTTCTGCCGTGCCTCTGAGTTTTTTATGGGGTCCCCACAAACTAGTCTATGTCACTTGGATGGCAAATGTTCTTTTGCAACCCCTATGTATTGCCCTCGCTTGATTCTTTCCTTACCTACAGTATATGCTGGTTTCTCTGAAGAAATTGAGCCTCGCTAGGCATACAGTGAGTGGCTCTCTGTCTGTGGGACTTCTGTGCAGGGACTTGTTGGAGGTGGCACTAGTTCCACCTACAGTACCATTAGAGGTGACAGAACTAAGTTCCACCCTGTTCCTGCCCAATTTAACCCCTGCTGTATACGAATTAACATGCATGAGGCTCATCAGCTCAGAGTTTATCTGCAATGGGTATTTTCTAGTTCAATCTAAGTATGCTTGTGTATTTCAAGATATCTTCCTTACTGGCATATTATTTTCCTGGTTTGAACATTAGCTTCCCTGTGCTCTCTGAGTGCTCTAGACCCTCTAGTGTCTGACCCTGGCTCTTACTTATCTTTGTGAACCTGTTTAACCTGTATTGACCTAAGCCTATTAGTGAATTTTGGTGGCAGCCTTATTCACTGGAATTTAAAGTTATTATTATTATTATCCTTTATTTATATGGCGCCACAAAGGTTTCGCAATGCCTTACACAGTACATAAATGAGCACACAGGAAAAACAGTTAATAGTAATATAAAATAAGACAGGACAAGGACAAGGTTTAAACACATAGCTGCATAACACAAGCAGCAGGGCTTCAGCAAACAAATGTTAGGTGCCAATTGGGGAGTTAGGAGTAAAAGATACTATGAGAAGGGGAGGAGAAGCATGTAAGGCATGAGGGCCCTGCTCATGAGAGTTTACATTCTAAAGGGGAGGGGCAGACAGACAGGGCCGACACTGATGGGGTAGATAGTGAGGAAGGAGCATGGAGCAGTGGGTTAGGATATGTGCTGTGGAGTGTGTGTGTATAAGATGACCTGATGTTATGTCAAACTTAAATTCTTCATACATCTATCTATATGACAGAAAATAGATTTCGATTATGTGTTATTTACTTAAAAAATGCACAAAATAAAGCTGTAGCTCTTTAATTATTGTGTTACATTTTAGCATCTAATTACATCCTGCTAAAAATGCAGCTATTATGGGACTGTTCTGCCATCCTAATACAGTAGTGACTACTTTAGTCCCAGCTGCTGGGTGCTATGCCATGCTCCTGTGAGTGGGTGCATCTCACATGCTAGACCCACCCACAAAATGGTGCAGCCATCCCCAACATGCTGTGGTCCCACAGGATGTTGCTGTATCTGGGCCCAGATTTTCTCTGGGCACCCCTGGAGGTGACAGGCAGAACCAGATGGGCATAGTAGTGGTGTAACAAGGCCATGGAGGGAGGGAGGTGAATGAGAGTGGAGGAACAGTAAAGGCGGGGGAAAGAAGCAGAGGGTTGGAAAGCAGACTGATGAGAGAAAGTAGGAGGAACAGCAAGTGGAGGAGACAAGAGGGGGAGGATAGGGATGGATAATGTAGAGGATTATGTGGACATTGAATAAGGGGGTGTATGAAGAAAGCACTAGGTATATATATATATATATATATATATCCTTTTCCTTTTATTTCTTATTTCACCATCTGTGACTTCAGATTGGTTGAGTAATGGAAAATGGATACCTCCTAGGGATGGACACCGTAAATCAATTCATGGAAAATACCTATATTTGTGTTCCACGCTAGGCCCAATTTCACAGTGATATATCAGCTGGATCAATAATTGGCCTAATTGCCCTGTTTCCATTGCATCCCTTGTTGGAAAATTGTTCTGCTGCATGCTGTCAATGAAGTTGGTCTCCAGAACGCATATTGCAAATTAACTATTTGTCCAAAAAAAGATCAATTTCCCCCCAGCAAAATTCTCACTATATCAGTTTGCATGTAACAAGCCCCCAATGATGTAACACAGCAATATGACCTTCTGCCACTATACTCCTATGTATGTCTTTGGTTCCTGCTGCAAGCTACAACTTGGGTATGCATACAGAAATTCGAAGGGATGTTTGACGCAAAATTTGGTAGTGCTCCTGGAAATGCCAGTCCCCATCCATGAAATCCTGCAAGCTCAGATGAGCTGGACAGGTTCCTCGGCATGGGGAACCCATGTGAGAATATTTTTTTATATATGTTTTTGCTGCAGTAGAACTGGTGGGACACCCTTGAAGCATGGTGGCTGATCCTGAGTCACACACAAGTCACAGTGTGCACAGATCTCAGAATACTGCACATGCACCAAAGATATATCACCGTACAGTATGTGCATGCGTTGAATCAGATATACACACATGGTTGGCATTCGCTAGTGCATACCGACTGATCTGTCCGTCAACAGACCACACAATGGGAATTTCTGGGCAGTGACTGGGTAGAAACTTTGAGATCGCACATAAAGCTCTTCTGTCTTGTGTGAGTTTCATGGGAGTGTTGTAGACATATAAGTCGATTCCCTTGCAAGATATTTTGCTCTCAGCATGAGGCTGGTTTAATTACTAACACTAATGATAATGGCTGCAGCTGCAGACACAAGAACAGTGGGTAGCATAAGCATAAACCTGTAAACAGGCTGCTAAAAAAATGGCCACATAAAGTCCCAACAACAAATCAGTCCCATGGTGTTCACTTCCCAAGCTTACCATTTTACGTCATCCCGGGTTGATCTTTTTTTTCTATCGACTTAGAACATCAGTACACCCAATTATATCTACTTATGGCAGCTTATAGAATGTTTAAAACTGTCTTCACTATTACCCAAGAATCTTGGGGTATATTTACTAAAGGTCAATGTTGATTAATTTAATCAACTAATACTTAAAAAAAATCAAATATGGACTGTTAGTAAATGTGTGATTTTGCCCTGGAAACGCAACATCGATAAAATCAACATTTAGTAAATATACCCCTTAGTGTTGACACAGGTAAAAGTGATGATGGCACCTTTTTTCATTGATATTTTATAATATGCTCAACATTGTCTAGGAAATGCTGGAACTATTGCGCCATTGAGAAAAAGACAATGAGGCCGTGCGGTCTAAAAATTATAATTGCTTATTTAAATGTTAACTAGAGATAAAGTATTCTGTTTTTCATGAATAGCAATGACCTAGTACCAAACTGATTTGCATCATAATTAACACAAAGGTACATTGTTTTTGAATTCAGCATCATAATTAAGCCTGCTGTTAATAATTTAGAACACATCAAGTTCAACATTATGTTTTACATTTTAAATCTGGTTTTCCTATCCTTATGGCTTAATAAATTATAGTAACTGGACTGAGAAGCTAAAAATATGCTACTCTTTGCAGAGTCATCAGTTTGGCAGTGGATGTATATATAAGTCATACTATCCTGAACTTTAGATTGTTAGATTGCTTCTTATTTTAGCTCAATAGTTTTTACATTTATTTAGTAGTCTCCTTTTATTTTTTTAAAGAAATCTAAATTAGAAAATAATGGACATATACAGGTACTAGGGATGTGTGCCGACCCCCGTATTTTGGTTTTGGTTTTGGATCTGTATCTCCTTTAAGGTTTTGTAGCTGGATTTAGTCTTGCAAAACCACCCTCAAGTGTTTTGGTTTTTGATCTGGGTTTAAAAAAAAATAGATAAAAAGCTTTAAAAACAGCTAAAATCATGTACAGTAATTTATGCAATCCAAAACCCGAAATTCGTTTTTAAAATCCGAATACCGAACTACAAAAAGTTCTGAACCGTAACCCGGATTTACCCAGATCTTCTCAGGAAATCAGAACCACGACTCGGATTTACCCGGATACATGAAATTCGGGTAGAGTCGGATTTCTGGAGAACCAAACCGCGCATCTCTAACAGATACTGTATGTCCTCATGTGGCTCCAGTCATGCCAAACAGCCCCTCTCGGTGGGCAGGGTCTTCTGCAACTCGGTCACTCTCAGGGGTAAATTTACTAAAGTGAGAGATTTTAGAAGTGAGTTTTAAAAGTGATGTTGCCCATAGCAACCAACCAGATTCTACTTAACATTTAACATACACCTTCTAGAAGATAATAGCTAGAATCTGATTGGTTGCTATGGGCAACATCACTTTTAAAACTCTCTTCTAAAAACTCTCACTTTAGTAAATTTACCCCTCAGCGTCTTATTCACTCCAAATATGCATCTTACTCACAACTACAGTATAAAACAACTGGATGCAACAAAACTACATTGCTAGTTACACTGATCAGTTGGATGTGCAACATTTGTACATCTGTGTGCAAATCTAACTCTGTATACAAAGTGCTGCGATGCAGCCACCGCAGCTTTTACATGTGCCAAGTCCTGTTGCGCTTCATCTGAGACTTTCTACGGAGAACAAATTCTGTACTGTAATGGCAAAATTTACAGTTTTTAGCAAATCCAAATAAAGGGCTTTATTCTGAGTTGAGACCGGTGGTGGCTCCAGAGGAGGGGCTGCAGCACAGTCCAAGATTCAAATAGGGGAGCCACACAAACTGCCATTTCAAATGCTGCCAAACATAGATGGCTGGGACTTACTGCCAGTAGGTGTGGCTCCCCTATTTGAATTTTAGATGCACTGCTGCCCCACCTCTGGAGCCGCCACTGGCTGGGACACAGCTCCAGCAGCTTCTCACAATTATCAGCAAACTGCGCATGCACCACTCCATGTATAGTTTATGCACATTGACGAGAGCTGCTGGTTCACTCTTTGCATGGCAGGAACTTTGCATCTGTGAAATGGGTGATTTTTGGTGGCTACACACAAAAAAGATCCTTCTCGTAGTAGTGTCATGGAAGTATTGTGGGTGAGTGGTGGCCAGCATTCTGTGCTATTCTGAGGCATGCTCAGAGAAGGCAGACCTGTTTCTGTTGGATCTTTGGCACTCAGCATACTGTAGCTGTAGATGCTGTTAATAATGATGTTGGTTGCAGCTGCAGACAGAAAGACTGTGCCGGTGCAATCAAAGACAAGAAACTGCATGAACCAAATGCTGAAACTGCATGGATACTAGCAGTAGCATAATGAATGAAAGGTGGCTACCACCAGCATTTGTAGATGCTTTGGTATGCAGTCGGGAAGCCGGCGGACGTAATCCCGACAGCTGGCTTCCCGACTGCTTTATCCCGGCGAGGGCTAAATGACAGGCATCTAAATCTAGATGCCTGTTATTTTACCGACGCCGGCAGACCGTTGCCCGGCATCCCGATCGAAGTGATGCCGGGCGCCAAGCGCAGATAGCCACGCGGGGGGGTTAGGTTTAGGGCTCCCGTGGTGAATTAGGGTTAGGCACCCCCCCAGGAGGTAAGGGTTAGGCTAGGGGGAGGGAGAGTTAGGGTTAGGCACCCCCGGGGGGACTTAGGGTTAGGCACCCCCCCGGGGGACTGAGGTTTAGGTGGCGGGGATGGGGGATTAGGTTTAGGCACTTAGAGGGGGGATTAGGGTTAGGCACTGGGGGGAAGGTTAAGTATTCACTAACCTAATTCCCCCCCTAACCCTAACCCCTAAGGAGGGTTAGGGGGGGATTAGGTTAGTGAATACTTACCTTAGGGACGATTGGGATTTTCACCCACGTCGGGCAGCTGCTGTCGGGATTCTAACCATATCATCATATCGATTCCTTTGCATCTGACTCAAAATCAGGCCCAAAGGGTGCAGATTGGCACCTAGACAAGCCATGCTGTGATTGTAGGCTTACAAAAGCAATTTCTGTGGCACGCCAGCAAAACACTTTTGCAGATCTATTTTAATTCTATAGGTTAGAGTTTAGCTAGGACTGACACCCCTCCAAACTGTTAAAGGGCCTGATTCAGAGCCGGACGCTCTGACCAGAGCGCTCGCTCTGAATCAGGGCCCTCCTCCATTAAAATGGAGCGTCCTCCTGGACGCTCGTATAGCTGTTGGTGACCACCCACAGCATATACGAGCGTCCAAAAAGATGGTCACGATGGTCTTGACCATCGTGACCATTGGACTTGCGACGGAAACCCTGCTGTAGGGTTTCCCAGCCACAAGCCCTGGAGTGATTTTGGCTCTATCAGAGCCAAAATCACTCCCACTGACATCACTAGTGATGTCAGTGGGGCCGGCTTCAGACGGTAGGCGTTCCCATGGGAACACCTACATCTGGCAGGCACGCCCCCGGCATGCCCACCAAAGGGCACCAAAGGGCACCAAAGGGCCCACCATCGACAGCACGCCCCCTTTGGTGCGAGACCCGGAGCGACAGCTTGACTGTCGCAGTCCGGGTCTCGCGTATGCGCACGACGGAGCTCCCTCCGTCGTGTGCATGCACAGTGGGGAACATCGACCCACTTGCGAGCGTACTGCTGCTTGCGAGTGGGTCTTGATGACCCCCAATATTTCCCAACATTTTAAATATACCTTTTGCTGCACTACATGATTTTGCCAAGATTTTAAATTTCTCTTTCTAACTGAACTTATCCCTAACTGTAAATAAAGCACTTACTGTCCCAGGAGCAAACATAATAACCGTTTTGACTACATAAATCAATAAGATTAATACACTACCTCAGAAGTTGTAGCAATCAGTACACATTACTAATGGGATCCCTTCAACTTACTCCAGTCATATTTGTTGTATATGGTAACATTAAAACAATAACACCTTATGATTGTGATGCTTGAAATAAAGACTTAATGACCATTTAAATATATTTTTTATGAGAGTCCAATGGGCAGAATATTGGCTCATATTTAATAGTAGGAGTGCACTGATCTCACATTTGCAAATGGTCCATTAAATGACACTTTGGTGGCCAACCTAATAATGTTTTGTGCATTAATATAAGTTCAAGTGTACATTTAAAAATGTACTGCGCCACCTTATTTTCCAATATCATAATCAATTCTATCTGGGTGGTAAGCGAAATACTCAATCAATACATGAGGTAAATTTAGTTACTACTGGTCCATTTTAATTGATTTTAATTGATTAAAAATCGATCCAAATTGATCAACATCGATGTTGTGTTTCAGGAGCTGAATCACACATTTACTGACAGATTTTTTTATTATATACATTTTTAAGTGTTAGTAAATGTTTGATTTAGCCCCTGAAGCATATCATTTTGGATCGATTTTTAATCGTTTAAAATTGACCTTTAGTAAATTTAGGACCTGATTCAGAGATCTACACTAACCCAATGGTTAGCTCTCATTTCCAATTATTAGAGGGCTGCACATGATGTGTACTGCACATGAGCAGCCCTCCATCTGTAAGTCAGCTTGCAGTGCCTCCCAGCAACAGTCTGATTGACAGGCTGGAGAGTTTGGGGGCGGAGCATTGATATTCCTGGGCAGCATTCACGGGAAACAGGGGTGTGTTTCCCACATTTTCCATGAGGGACGAAGCCAGTGTCTGGTCAGGCTGCAATAAGCTTCAGCTTCCACAGCCTGGCCAAAGGGTCAGCCATTGTTCAATAAAGCAGAAAGAGAAATGTTAATTTATATGTATTATTCTGATTTGGAGATGGACACCTTAGCATAGTTGCTGCGTGTACCCAGCAGCTGCTGTGCTAATATATGCAAAAGAGGCAAGAAGTGCCTTAGGTAAAGAAATGTCCGCTACTGGCTTCTCTAATCCACTTCTGCATAGTAACATAACGATCGGATCAGCTGCATGAGCGTCAGACATCTGAGTGACCCTCAAATTACTCAGGAGTCCGAGAAAATCACACTGCTGAGGCCAGTGTAGCCATGTCCAAGGATGAAGCCACTGGCTTTGGCATGCCCAGAAAATGAGGTTAACTTCTCATTTTCTGGAACGCTCCATGTCGCCGCCCCATCGCACCCCCAAACATAGCAGCATGTCAATTGTTCTGTGACTTTTGGGGCACTGCGAGTGACATCACTGAAACAGATCTGCACTTGCACAGTGTGGCTCCTGTGCAAGCGCAAATCTGCAAATATTGAGATGCATGTAAATATTGAATTTATGTACATATCTGAAGTAGTAGAACTAGAGTCCAGACAGCGATGGCCTGGGGCATTAAGGGCCCACAGGGTGAATGCAGTGGTAGGTGCCTATGCTTAAGAGGTGTGGTCAGGAAACAAGCTTGAACATGACCCCTAGAGGAGGGGATGGGGCCATCAGGCAGTAAAGCCCACATCGGATTTCCCCTGTAACCCTGTGGGCGAGTCCACCCCTAAGTCCAGATGACTAACAGACCTCTAAATATGTCAATATTTGACAATGACAATATAGAAGTGCAAAAACATAGCTACAGTAACATATTTTGAATGGTGTCTATTTACAGGTCGTCTCATCCAGCACTACTTAAAACCTGTAACAAATAATCTCAACTATTTTTTTATGTATTGGCAATATACTGTATAGCACAAGTGCAGAGCCGGATTTAGGGCCACATGGGCCTGGAGCTGAAAATGACCAAAGGCCTATTATGAGATGCAGAGGAGGTGTGACCAGTGCTGTGTGGGTGTGGCCAGTGCCATGTGGGTGTGTCTATGCTCTCAGTCCCAATGTATCTCTAATGGGTCTATTTACTAAGCAGTGTTAGGAGACAGAGTGAAAAGTGATAAAGTGCCAGCCAATCAGCTCCCAACTATCATCTCACAGGCTGTGTTTGAAAAATGACAGTTGTGAGCTGATTGGCTGGCACCTTATCACTTTTCACTCTGTCTCCTAACACTGCTTAATAAATAGGCACCTAAATATGTAAAAGAAAAAAAATGCTTCATTCTGTGAGGTAAATAGAAATATAATGTTACTACTTATGATTTATGGCTGACTGTGTGGAGAGCAGATGGCCAGTCAACATCATGTTGTCATGACAATGGGCCTATTTTTATGTGGAGGCCTGGAGCTGTAGCTCCATCCGCCCCATTGTTAATCTGGCCCTCAAGTGCATTTAGTAAATACCGTTTTTGATTGATACGAATGTTTAAATAAAAAACACAAACTTTTTCATATTCAGTAACATTTTCACTGGAAAAAGAGAACTGACATTTCCCCTGTAGAACTGTGCGGGATTTTACATTCAAATGTAAAATAATTCTTTGACTTTTAGTGAAAAACTCCTACTCATATTTTATTTAATAATTGATTTATTAAATGCTAAATTTAACAGCGTATCAAATGCCAAAGAATAAAAAAAATAACAGTTTCTACCTTTCAGTTTCTGGTAGGCCTAATTGACCATGAATGTGTTAGCAGTTGGGCTTTGAAGTGAAACACAACTAGAGCATAGGTACATATTATTTTAATGAACAATGATGTGTGAAATTAATCATATTCTTGTCAACAAGATAATAGTGGATTATGCACTATTTATGGATGAACGACTACATGACAAGCAGACTGGATATAGTTTGCGTGAATGCCAATTAACATTTTAGTTTGAGAAGTGCAAATGTAAAGAGGTAAAGACGAGTACGAAAGCCAAAGTCATCTGGTGCTGTAGTTTGTTCTCATTCCGTTTCATATGTAAGAATTAATGCTATGTTCCACCTCTAACACTCTCACCGCAGTTGAGTAAAATAATGAGTTCTGCAGTAATCCATCTTCACAGAAACCGGCTCTTCAAATGGTTTTTACCAGTTCAAGGAAAGATGGATGTAATTAACCTTTTAGGTGTAGGTATGTGTAAAAAGCAATGGACTGTAATAACTGCTGGGCACTATAAATGCTAAAAAAAAGACTTAGTAACAAAAACAGTGTATTTTATACAGTAACTAAAATGAACTACTAAGAAGAGGAATTGATTTCTAGATGACACTTATCATTTATCTAGCCACGTCACATCCATTTGTACCTTTTAGGAGGTGGATTCTAGCCCAGGACCTTCATCCTAACCTTAGGACACATTTGGCTGGTTTTATAACTATTATTAAAATACTATGGGTGGGACGCAGCAAAGCCCATTTTGCAGTCAAGCCATAAATATTGCAGTTTTTGGAGGTATGGCCGCTCACCGCATATGCACCAAGCTTTGATGCGGTAGGCAAAGCCATCTTTAAATGGAATTGCCCAATGGAAGCTTATGGGCTCCAGGCTTGGGCTATTGGCTTCTATTCACATTTTCCCCTCAGAGGGATCCGAATGGATCCCCCACATCCCAACATCCAACATCCCCCACGGTGCATGCGTCACTCGACGCAAATGGAGATGGGTTCTAGTACCAAATCCAGAAATCCGGGTCCTAATTCCAGAAATCCTTCTATCACAAAGCACAGCTCTTTCCGGGAGAGCTGTCCTTTGTGATTTTCTTCAAGTATATGGCGTTGGTCAATGCTGTTATACTTTCAAAGATTGGCGGGTTGCATTGCATTTAAAATGTGATGCGTCATGCATCCCGCTCTATATTTGATTATCTTTACTAAAACTGGGCCTAAGTCTGAGTCAGACAGATCTCTGGAGCTGATTCAGAGCCACTCGCTAGATGTGATTGCTCACACGATGTGTATGAAAACTGCGTAGGCAGCAGTGCAATCTTACAGCAATATATCAGCACACCTAGTATTTCTTTGAGAGCGATCACATAGTGCATGCAGACACCCACCAACCTGTCTTAAGATGCCCACTTGTGCACATCATGTCCAGGAAATGTATGCAACCATCGGTACATCGGATGCGATCGCAGCGCTTGAGGTTGACCATACCCTGCCGCAAGCACTGCGAGCACTTCAGTGTACCCATAAGCCAGGTGACGTGTACTATGATGCTGTCTTATAATTATGCACACCTCTAAAATGCCGTTGAGATGCTCAGGCACGCCTGCGTTTGCGCCTCCACTCCCCTGTTTCTAATGGCCAGCCCCTATTACCACCTACAAATGGATTCCCCTGTTACTCACTCTGCTGGGCTGTCTATGCGCAGCGAGCGAGTGCATTGTGAACTTTCGCTAAAGTATGCGCACGTGCACTGCGATGCATACGCATGCGCACAATGCATACACACTGCATACCATAGCTAGTAGCGAGAGTATGCATCTTAGGGAGCGGGTCTGAATGAGATCCTCTGTTCACAGTAAGTTTTTGCATACAGAGGATGCAGTTTTATTTCTTTCAATCCAAACTATTTGGTATTTGCATGTGAACAATCATCATCTGCAGATGTATCTTTCAGGTGTATACCCAGCTTTATACATTTTCCTCTCTCATTTCTATAGTAACACATTCCCCTCCCTCACCTGTGTAGCAACACATTTTCCTCTTTCACCTTTGTGGTAACACATTCCCTTCCCTCATTATTCAAATAGGGGAGCCACACCAACTTACAGTGATATTTGCAGCACTTGGAATTACAGTTGGTGTTTGAATACTGATCTCTACAGCAGCTGCAATGAGACAGTCAAGCGAGACATTGCCTACGTCATGCACCTACCTCATGGAAGGAATATATTACCCTACTTTCATGTTTCTAGGTCCAGGGGTTTGGCTTGAATCAGCCAGTCAGTGAGTCAGTCAGGACATTTGATGATATATATTAGGGGTGAGCGGGTTAGGATTTCAGAAATCCGAACCCCCCCGAGCCCCCCCGATCCGAGTCGTATCCGAGTAAGGCTCAAATTTTCCCGCCTGACTAGGATCTGAAATTGAAGCAAAACGTCATCATTCCAGCTTCCGGATCTCACGGTTTTGGATTCTATAAAATGTACCCGCATCGGCGCCATTTTCTCACTCGGCTGTGGACAGTGAAGAGGGAGGGTGGGAGTTAGGGCTGGCTGGGCTGTGTAGTGTAATGTAGTGTAGTGTAGTGCTGTGCTGTGCTGCACTGTGCTGCTGTTGTCCATAGGGGCTGTGTATACTCCTCCAAAGTTCATAGGGGCTGGCTGTGTTGTGCTGTGCTGCTGTTGTCCATAGGGGCTGTGTCCACTCCTCCAAAGTCCATAGGGACTGGCTGGGCTGTGTTGTGCAGTTTGTTGTCCATAGGGGCTAGCTGGGCTGTGTTGTGCAGTAAGTTGCCCACTCCAAAGCTATAAGGGCTGGCTGGGCTGTGTTGTGCAGTGTCCCAGTCCTAAAGGGGTGCTGTAGTGTTGTCCAGGGGGTGCTCTGTCCATCTGGGGTGCTCCCCTCAAAAGCAAAAAAAAAAAATTTTTTCTGTGTTTGTGAATTGTGGGCCTGATTCAGAGCCAGATGCTCTGACCACAGCGCTCGCTCTAAATCAGGGCCCTCCTACCTAAACTTGGAGCGGCTTCTTGGAAGCTCGCATAGCTGTGGATTACCACCCACATCTTATGCGAGCGTCCATGATGATGGTCGCGATGGTCAAGACCATCGTGACCATCGGGCTTGCGACGAGACCCTGCGGTAGGGTCTCGGTGACCGCAAGCCCTGGAGTGATTTTGGCTCTATCAGAGCCAAAATCACTCCCACTGACATCACTAGTGACATCACTAGACATCACTAGACATCGCCAGTGATGTCAGTGGGGCCGGACCCAGACGGTAGGCGTTCCCATGGGAACGCCTCCGTCTGGCAGCCACTCCCTCAGCATGCCCACCAAAGGGGGCATGCTGTCAATCAACATCAACAGCATGCCTCCTTTTGTGCGAGACCTGGAGCGACGGCTTCCCCGTCGCTCCCCGGGTCTCGCACGTGTACACGACGGAGCTCCCTCCATCATGCGCATGCACACTAGGGCACCATCAACCAGCTTGCGAGCACTCAGCGCTTGTGAGCAGGTCTGAATCAGGCCGTGTGTGTGCAGTAGCCGCATGTGCATCAACAAAGTAGCGCCAAGTGTGTGCCTGTGTCATAAGTAAAGGGCTGGCTGGCTTGTCCGTTAAAGGGTGCTGTAACCCCCAAAGTGCACTCCAAAAAATATTTTTTTTCTGTGTTTGTCAATTGTGTGCACTGTACGTGCATCCTCAAAGCAGCAGCGCCAAGCATGTGTCTATCTGTTAAAGGGTGGTGTAATCCTCAAAGTGCACTCCAACAAAAATAAAACATTTTCTTCTGTGTTTGTGAATTGTGTGCACTGTACGTGCATCCTCAAAGCAGCAGCGCCAAGTGTGCGTCTGTCTGTTAAAGGGTGGTGTAACCCCCAAAGTGCACTCCAACAAAAATAAAACATTTTCTTCTGTGTTTGTGAATTGTGTGCACAGTACGTGCATCCTCAAAGCAGCAGCGCCAAGTGTGCATCTGTCTGTTAAAGGTTGGTGTAACCCCCTAAGTGCACTCCAACAAAAATAAAACATTTTCTTCTGTGTTTGTGAATTGTGTGCACTGTACGTGCATCCTCAAAGCAGTAGAGCCAAGCATGCATCTATCTGTTAAAGGGTGGTGTAATCCTCAAAGTGCACTCCAACAAAAATAAAACATTTTCTTCTGTGTTTGTGAATTGTGTGCACTGTACGTGCATCCTCAAAGCAGCAGCGCCAAGTGTGCATCTGTCTGTTAAAGGGTGGTGTAACCCCCAAAGTGCACTCCAACAAAAATAAAACATTTTTTCTGTGATTGTGAATTGTGTGCACTGTACGTGCATCCTCAAAGCAGCAGCACCAAGCGTGCATCTGTCTGTTAAAGGTTGGTGTCACCCCCAAAGTGCGCTCCACAAAAAATAAAAAATTCTTCTTTTTTTTCTGTCTTTGTGAATTGTGTGCACTGTAGCTGCACGTGCATCAACTGAGGAGCAGCGCCACATGTGCGCCTGTGTCCCATAAGTAAAGTGCCGGCTGGCTCATCTCTTAAAGAGTGGTGTATCCCCCAAAGTGCGCTCCACAAAAAATATACAATTCTTCTCTTTTTTCTGAGTTTGTGTGCGAAATGTATGCGCAGTAGCCGCATGTGCATCAACAAAGGAGCAGCGCCAAGCATGCGCCTGTGCCCCATAAGTCTGTTGAAGAGTGGTGTAACCCCAAAGTGCTCCAAAAAATAAAAAGCTATTTTTTTTCTGTGTTTGTGACTTGTGTGCGTTGTAGCTGCACATGCATCAACACAGTTCCAAGGACAGTTCCATCTTGCACCTCTTTTTTTTTCTTTGCATTATGTACTGTTTGGGGCCTAGTTTTTCAAACTGCCATCCTGTCTGCCACTGCAGTGTCATTCCTAGATGGACCACGTGTTTGTGCCGCACACTCGTATCGCTTAGCATAGTCATCCAGCTACATCGGTGCAACCTTTTGGACTAAAAACAATATTGTGAGGTGTTCAGAATAGACTGGAAAAGAGTGGAAATTAATGTTATTGAGGTTTAATAGCATAGGAACAGAAAAACCCACAAATTCTGTGATTATAGCTGTTTTTATGCTTTTTTTTTCAAAAAAATACAGATCCAAAACACAAAACCCAGAACCCAAAACACGGAAGGGTGGTTTTGTCAAAACCAATCCAGATCCAACAAAACACGAAGAAAGATCCAGATCCAAAACCAAAACACAAAACACGAAAAGTGGCCGGTGCACTCCCCTAATATATATATATATATATATATATATATATATATATATATATATACACTATATATATATATATATATATATATATATGTATATATATATATATATATATATTACATTAGTAGGACATTGAGAGATTAAGAAGCACCAATGCTGTCTGTAGATGCAGCTGCTTAAGCAGAGGCATGCGGCACTGCAACAGGATTTCCACATGACGCCTGTGAGAGAGAGGAATGGTGCTGTTCTGTGTGTCACAATTATATCCAGCCACTGGGTGGCTAATTTGCATGCTTGTTTGACCTGGGACATTCTCTTTAACCCAGAGCATCTGGTAATTACAACAAACAACACCCATTTATACATCCGACTGTCCATTTTGGGACTTGTAATTCCACAACAGTTTTCCTCTAATTGATATTACTCAATTTAACACTATACTGAATCCTATAAGGGACTTATTATGCAATGATACCAGCATATACTGTATGTTTTTTATTGTGTCTTTTAGGGCTTATATAAGATAGAAGTTCTTATTGTCTTGAATCATTTTTTTATATATTCGCTGCTTATATACAGTATATATAAATATTTATTAGGGATGTGCAGGCTCGTATAGGTTTGAATTTTCCCGCCAAGTTGGATTTTTCCCGCCAAAAATCAAGTCTCAGAAAGAGGCAAATGTCGTTTTTCATGGACAAACATCATCATTCCTGGACAAAAGTTCATGGAAGATGAAGTTTGTCCATGAAAGATGACGTTTTGCCTCTTTCTGAGACCCGATTTTTGGTTGCAAAATCTGAACCTGGCAGGAAAATGTGAACCTATCCGAGCCTGCACATCCGTAATATATTATATATATATTGAATGCACATGTGAAGCCAACACTCTGCTAGAAATGAAACAACAAATGCCCTGGTACCCTCCTGGGTGTTTGCAAAAAACAAGCAATGTCTTCCAGAAAAGAAATACACTGACAACTGTGTACTGATATGCAGGTATGTTTTCATTGTTCTACAGTATGTGTTCCTGATAAAAGTCATCTGGACTGAAACAAAGAACAGGACACATTTGTCAGTGTATTTCTTTTCTGGAAGACCTGTGAGTGATACCTTATTGTTCATTATATGACCATTGAAAAGGCTATGTGATTGCTGAAATGGGCCATCGGGATGGGCATATACTGCCTCTATATGCTGCTAGTACTTCTCCACAGCACATGGATGAGTATAATTATTTTGTCTATATGATGGCTTTTATATGATGACATCTTTTTTGCTACCATATTAAAATACATTCTTTTTGGACATTAAACTAAGTGGTGGTGTGCTGGTTTACTCAAGTTTATCTTTGCTGGAGAACTTTTGGTGCTAATGCAGGATGAATTAACCTAGCACCCATGAATTGCATCTGTATGTGTGATCGTTCTGATACGTGGATATATACTGTATACAGAGAACTACCAAGGGGGGGGGGGGGGGCATGGGGTTTAAGAGGATACACCTCAAAAGCTAATGGAGGTATCAAGCTGAAAGTTGGAATGGACAGGTAGAACTGTCACTCGGTGCTGCATGCCAATCAGGGCAAAAAAAAAATTAGGATTTGGGAGTAATCTAAAATTCTAACTGTCAGTTTTTTGTAGTTATGACTTTGTTTGTGCTGTTCTCTATGGGGGATTTTTGGGAAGGCATAAGTCCGGGTACAGGGTGAATTTAGGCTTGGGGTTTGTTTTATTAGGTAGCTTTTGTTCCAGGGTAGGTGTTTTTGGGGTTCAGTTAAATTAGAAAGTTACAGTTTTAAAACTATTAGCTCAAAAATGCACCATTATACAGATAAGGAGCTTCAACTTGTTGTGCTGCCTCATTAGGTGCCTCCAGAAGGAGGGTGTACTCACTGTGGCTTCACTTGGGTGCACAAAGATGGCTGTCCTTTGTGGGTGGTAGCAGCAGTGGGACTCGGTGGATGAAAGTGGGCGATAGCTGTGGCAAGGACTTGGGGAAGGTAGCGGGCATTAGCAGCAGAGGTGCAGGCATTAGCAACAGTGGCAGTGGTGGTGCGGGCTGCAGGACCCGGGGGAGGTAGCTGGCGTTAGCATCAAATGCATTCATGGATCAGGAAGATCCGTGATGCCTGCATCTAAGTATAAATAAGTAAACACAGAAGCACAAATGGGATCAGTGGGATCCATCTGTGCTTCTGTGTTTAAAAAAAATGTAAACTGTGTAAAAAACAAAATGAAAAAAAAAACGGTGTGCCTCCTTCCCCCAAAAGAACAACCAGCCACGGGCATTGAAGATCCAGTACTGGTTGTGCTAAATACAGGGGACAAACAATGTAGGGGTCCCCTCTATTAAGCACAACCAGCACCGGGGTTTTAAGAAGCAGTCCTGGTTGCCAGAATACAGGGGACAAATGACGTAGGGGTCCCCTGTATTAAGCGCAACCATTACTGGGCTCTGAGCCAGTCCTGGTTCTAGAACTACAAGGTAAAAAAATTTGTAGGGTTCCCCTTTTGCTACCAAAACCAGCACTTGGCCATTTCCGTGCCACAGCTAGTGGAGCCCTTTCACAGGGTCCCCCAGCCAAAGCATCAACCTTGACTACTAGTCAGCTCAGGCCAGAGATCCATGGGGAGATGGGGTCCACCCTAATAAAGGGATCCCCCTCTCCAGGGCACCCCAGGCCTATTCTGATAGCTTAGGGCTATCCTCGGCACCCCTGGAGCGTTGAGTGCCGGCTTGATTATGTAGTGTGGTGCATTTGATGATAGTAAAAATATAGTATTTTGCTGTGGAACTACAGGTCCCAGCAAGTCTCCTCCGCATGATTGTACTTGGAGAATCACAAGTACCAGCATGCGGGGCATTACAGGCCCGCTGGTACCTGTAGTTCCACAGCAAAAGAAATAATAAAATAAACACAAGACACATACACCATTGACAGTAAAACTTTATTAAAACATACATGCACACACACAAGTACATTCACATACTCACTTATGTATCACTGAAGCCATCATGTCCACTTGTCCATGTAGGCATTCACAGGGTACCTGTAAAAAAATCCATACTCACCTTCTCCTATCCATAGATCTCATCCTCTTCATTCCAAGTAGGCATCCTTGGTCTTGGAAAACAAGGACAATACTACCCGAATGACAGCTCAGCCATGGGATGTCACTATAGAAATCCCACTGCTGAGCGCTCATTGGCTGAGAGAGGCAAGCCTCCCACCTCTCAGCCAATGAATGGTCTTACAATTGAATTCAAAGATGGATG
This sequence comes from Taudactylus pleione, assembly GCA_031769625.1. Lineage (NCBI taxonomy): Eukaryota > Metazoa > Chordata > Amphibia > Anura > Myobatrachidae > Taudactylus > Taudactylus pleione. The sequence continues at coordinate 2,989,337 of JAUIMM010000275.1, forward strand.
CAGTGAGCCAATCACAGCTCGCAATGTCATTGCTTCGCCCCCTTTGCTGGCATATAAGCCAGCCCAAGGCAGTGGCATGGCAGTCCAATGCCCGGGAGGGAGTGTGCAAGAGCTCCCACAGAAATAAAATGCCTGGAAGTCCTAGTGGGCCGGCAACCATGGAATAGAGCTTAAAGGCTGCTGCCCACTAGATGAAGAGGAGACACTAAGCCCTGGGGAGGAGACAGCCACGCAAAAGAGATAATTGGCTGCAACCCACTAGGTGAAGACACCGGAAGCCCTGGTTGGTTGGTGCCCACCAAGTGAACACAATAAAAGCCCTGGCAGGTTGGCATCCACCAAGCGAAAATGACGGAAGTCCTGGGGAAATGGCAGACCCAAAAAAGAGCTTAAAGGCCACAGTCCACCAGGTGAAGATGCAGCCAAATTATTTGATAACATTTTTTTACAGGTGTACAACAGGAACCAGTGGGCCCTTAATGTCCCGCTTGATGGTACTTGTGGTTCTCTAAGTACCAGCATCTGGGGGAGGCTTGCTGGGACCTGTAGTTTATCTGCAAAAGACAATATTTACATTGTTTGCACTACACAATCAAACCGGCACCCACTGGCCAAGGGTGCTGGGGATAGCCCCAGGCTATCAACATAGGCCTAGGGTGCCCTGGAGAGAGCGTCCCCTTTATTGAGTGGTACCCATCTCCCCAGGGATCCCCGGCCTGGGCTAACTAGTGGTCAGGTGTAATACTTTGGCTGGGGAACCGGTGAAAGGGTTCCCCTGGCTGTGGCATTACTCCCCTGCTAGAAAGAGCTTGGTGCTGGTTATGGATAATACAGGGGACCTCTGCTTTTTTTGTCTCCTGTATTTCCAAAACCAGGACTGGCTCCGCTGAGCCCTGTGCTGGTTGTGCTAAATACAGGGGACCCCTAAGCATTTTGTCCTCTTTATTTTGACAACCAGGACTGACTCTGAAAAGCCCAGTGCTGGTTGTGCAAAATAGAGGGGAACTCTAAGCATTTTGTCCCTTGTATTTTCACAACCAGGACCAGCTGTGAAGATTCCGGGGCTGTTTGTGCTTTGGGCGTGGAAACATCTTTTTTTTATATTACTCATATCCATGCTCTAACAGTTACATGGATGGATCTCAAATCCATGTATCTGTGTCTCATAGATTTGATTTTCTCAGGTGCATGCCCAGGGCCAGTGAACCCCGCTGTTGCCCACTGATGCCCCTGTGCACTGCCACCCCCCCCACTGATAACACTGCCCTGCACACCTGCAGCCATCTCTCCCCCTGCACCCCCAGAACACCTCTTCTGTGCAGTATCTAATTCCGCCCATGCTAGTGTACCATTTATTTGCCCTTCTCCCCTGCAGGTGTCCCGGTTTGCTCCTCCAAACCCTGATAGTTAATAAATAGACAAAAAACCTTACAGTTTCACATGTCCCATTAAGGCTTCTTAGACATGACCTGAAATTTCACAAAACCTGCCACTCAAACTAAAAAAAGCAATGAAATTCAAATCACTAAGGCTGACGCCTTAATGGACGTGTTCCTTGCGCAATACAAATATGGTATGACATCACACCCTGTGGTTAACTGCAGATTCAGCACTCTTTATATATAAAATCTGTGTGTGGATATATATATGTGTGTGGTACACACACACACACATAATATATATACACAAAGATATATATATATATATATATATATATATATTATTAATATTACTATTATTATTATTATTTTTATTATTATTATTATTATTATTATTAACCTTTATTTACTGTATATGGCACCACAAGTGTTCTGCAGCACCTTACAAAGTACATAAACAAATAAATGAACAAGAAACGAGTGACTTACAGTACAATACATTGCAGGACAAGGACATGGTTTATAAACATTGCTTCAATAGCGATTAAAACACTCAAAATAAGCATCAGGGAGTCAGCAGTCAAGTAGGTGCCCATGTGAGGAGTTGTATTAAGTAGCAGAAGAACTGTTTACATATTTTTCACAACACGTGGCACTTTTTAGCACTATTTTGCACAATTGGAGATTAATTTTAGAATGTAAGCTCTTACGAGCAGGGCTTTCTGACCTCTTGTGCTTCTCCCTACTTTAGTTTCATCTACTTCTTACTCACCACTAGGACACCTAACACTTGGCTGCTTACGCTCTGTTGCTTATCTGGGTGTTATGATCACTAATGTAGCAATATATATTATCCATGTCCTGGTCCTGTATTGTATTGATCTTTAAGTCGCTTGTCTACAACTTGTTTATGTACTTTGTAAGGCGCCTTCTAAATAAATAATAATAATAATAATAATAATAATAATAATAATAATAATAATTAATTAGCTGCTGCTAAAATTACTTTGTGCAGATCCATTATATATTTATGTCTGGATTGTGTTTTAGTTTATAAGAATTATAATTAAAATAAAAAAAAATGTAAAGTTATTTGTGGAAGCTAACACTATATACTATATATCGGATTAATTAATTGACTATTATAACATACAGCATGTATGTATTGCACATTCGCACTTTATTACACTCAGTAAGCTGATTTAGATTGCTTATAGTGTGTTTATGCAACACAACAGTCGCTGGGATTGACTTTATGTACACATAATTTAATTTGTGGACTTATAACCCAATGTCCTACCTCAGTTGGTCTAGCTGACACCCATTATTTAAAGGGAGTGCGGTTGCCATACACATTTGTTACGGTCTTGTTGTACAGAGTGGGCATTTACTGGGTCGGCGCTTTTACTACACATTCATTTCATGTATATACTGTATATACAGTATAAATATATATATATATATATAACCATACGATGTCTGTATACACAGAAACAGGCGGCACTCCAAAAACTTTGAAAGTTCAAATCAGGAAACTTTTAATACATTACAAGTTTCCTGATTTGAACTTTCAAAGTCCATGGAGTGCCACCTTTTTCTGTGTATACAGACATCATATGGCTACTTTATTTCAAGGAAGGCACCCCGGCAGTACAATATATATATATATATATATATATATATATATAAAAATAAAAAGAAATTCCTGCACTCACATCCAATCATATATATTAATAGTGCTGGGGTGCTCCCTTTGGACATCTCTATCCGGAAATATATAATGTCCATACCACACAAACAGGTAGGTATATGAGGGCACTCACCACTTGTTCAAGTTCAACAGCTTATTTTATTAATGCAGCTAAGCAGAAAAAGAGGTTGCACATCAGGTCACCAATGTTTCGGTCTACACAGAGACCATTGTCAAGGCGATGCAATCCATAAACAACAAAGATAACCAGGTCCACAGGGGAACTACAGCAACAAACGTTCATACAGCCGTCCAATGGATACAGAATGCAGTCTCCCAGGGCCCCCACTAAATACACCCACTAATTAGCATGATTATATCGCAGGCTTGGCAGCATAAATCTGCCACTTACCTCAGCGTCCAATACACCTGGTGGTGCATATTCGTCAATAGAGCCAATCCGCGCACGTCGCGGCAACACCACTCCTGGCATGAACACAGCGCCGCGTGTATCAGTCCAACAGTCGCGCTTCACGATGACGCACCATTCCTGGCAGGTCACGTGATCAGCGCGTGTATACAGTAAACATTGCCCGGTCACATACGCCCAGCCCATGGACTCCATGGTGAAGCGCGTGCGCAGCCTGCAATAGAGTTACCATAGCAACCAACCAGACATAGCCACACTGAGGACACACTTGTCAACAACAGTCATCATGTTACATATAGGGGCTGTAGATTCAACGGGGGACCCTGGGTATCACATATACGGCTAGCAGACCATTCTGCTTCATCTGCAAAATAGTTACTCGATATTTATAAAGCACTTCATAGCAAAACATAACATCACTTCATAAATACATATAAATTTGAAAAAAAATTAAAAAAAAAATTGGACCAATACTAATGAGGCTCCGGCAGAGCATGAAAATAAAGAAAATAAATGAAAAAATGTTTTTAAACTTAATCATATATAAAATAAATACTGATAAGGCATCACACCCAATCCATGTATAACACCACCTTGGTGATTTAGGGCAAAAATACAGATAATGGATTTATTTAGTTAAGCCCCTTAGGTGCCACAGTGTCTAGAAAACGGATCCAGCGACTTTCTTTCTGGTGCAAAAGTCTAGTACGGTCACCCCCTCTCGGCAGTGGGGGAACCCAATCAATAATACGGCATCGCAGCATAGATATTTGATGTTCCTTATTCAAAAAATGACGGGCCACCGGTTTATCCGTCACATGGGTCTGCAGTGCAGAACGGATTGATGACCTATGGTTAGCCATCCTCTCCCGAAATGTGCGACTTGTGAGTCCAACGTAGTATAAACTACATGGACATGTAAGTACATAGATTACATACTCCAGCTGACAATGTAACCGGTATCAGATCTTAATGTCCTTTCCAGTATGAGGGTGAGGAAACGTAGGTCCTGTCATCAAACTCCTGCACGTTATGCAACTTCTACAACTTACGCATCCCGGTTTTTGTTGAAGTAACCAGTCAGTACCTTGAGTAATATGCGGTGAAGACATAGGTCGTAGCAACAGTTGTTTTAGATTTGCGTTCCTCCGAAATGCAAGCATAGGCGGTGGTAGATGTTTCATTTTAAGATCATTGTCAGTCGTGAGAATCGGCCATCTCCTATTAAGGGATTTGCGAATAATATTTGATTTATCACTATAACGCATAGAAAAAATCATTCTGGACTCTTTCCTAGAAGTCACAGTCTGTACCTGCTGACTATTAATAAACGCTTGTTTAGCTTTTGCAATATTCGCATCCAGTAGATCACCTTTATATCCACGTCTGCTAAATCTTTCCTGCATAGCTGTTATTTGTTGGTCAGCAATGTCTGCATCACTAGTATTACGTAAAACACGGAGAAATTGTGCTTTCGGAAGGCTATTTTTCATTGGTGGCAGATGGAAACTCTGAGCGTGTAATACAGTATTCCGATCTGTCTCTTTCCTATATAGCATATATTTTAATAATTCACCTTCCCTTATGACTGTAACATCAAGGAAGTTGATCTTAAACTTATCCACAGTGCTTGTGAATTTAACCGGATATGGGAGTGCATTTAGTTGTTGGACCATCTCCAAGAAAGATTCAATGCCGCCCTTCCATATAATAAAAATGTCATCAATGAAATGTTTAAATATCATTATACTTGATCCATATTTGGGCATAATAAATTGTTCCTCAAAAGCCGCCATATAAAGGTTGGCGTATGCCGGTGCCAAGTTAGAACCCATCGCGGTTCCTGATCGTTGTACGTAGTAATCGCCATCATACATGAAGAAGTTTTTTGTTAATTCCAAACCTGCTAGCTCCAAAATAAATTCCGTAGGGATTGTAGCATGTGGTTGAGTGGTGAGTGCCTTTCTTATGCTGTCCAGCCCACTTGTGTGTGGTATTATGGTATATAGTGAGACAACATCTAGTGTGGCAAGTAAGATGTCATCAGTCACCGGGCCTAGTTGTTGAAGTATAGACAAGAAGTGCTGTGTATCTTTGATGAAGCTGGGGATCTTCACGACCAATGGTTGTAAAATCTTGTCAATGAAGATGGCAATTGGTTGCAATAGGGAGCCTTTCGCAGAGATGATTGGCCTCCCCGGAGGTCTGAGCAAGGTCTTGTGTATCTTCGGGAGCAGGTAGATAATGGGGCAAATTGGAATATCAACCGTTAGATAATGAAATGTATGTTCATCCAACCAACCATGGCTCCGCCCTATTTCCAAGGTTTGCTCTATCATGTTTTTGTATCCAACAGTGGGATTGCTCACCAATTTCTCATAGGTATGACTGTCACTCAGTTGCCTAAGCATCTCCTCATTGTAATCCACCCAGTCCATAACCACTACTGCTCCCCCCTTGTCAGCCTGTCTCACAACCAAATCCAGATTATTGCGTAATCTATTGAGTGCTAGTCTTTCAGCTTTCTATCAAACACTCTCTTATTCTGGACCCCAGCAACATCCACTGCGGCCATTCTAAAAAATGTTTTAATGCTAGAGTTGGTAGACACAGGGTCAAACGTCGAGGGCCTTTTTAGCACTTTCTGCTCGACAATCTCGTTGGTTTCTGAAAAATGCTCCTGAAGTCAGAGTTTACGCCCAAATTTATATAGGTCCACCGACCAGTCATGTCTGTTGAATCTAGAATAATGAGCAAATGATAGACCTCTTGCTAATAGTGAGAGTTCTGCTTTGTCTAATGTATGAGTGGACAAATTGAATACAACATTTATATCCTCCTTCTCCTGCTTCTTCTTCCCACCGCCCCCTCTCCTCGGGTGCGGCCTGTGCTTTTTTGGAGACTTATGTCTTCCCCCCTTAAATCGCTCGCAGTTTGTTCTAAAAATCGGTTAGATGATACCTCGACATTATCTGTATCGGAGGAAGAAGGAGGTGCACTAGAATCTATTATATCAAAACATTTGGTCTGTATATGGACTCTAGGGCGTCTACGTCTGCCAGTGTTCTTATTGCCATCATTATTTTCGCCCATCAGCCAACGATATACTATAAGCATCTTATAATCATTTGCAACCGTGTCAAGTTTCTTTCTTTTGAATGCCACTAGATCCCTTTGATAAGTATTAATTTGTTCAGAGAGTCTATCTAGCCAGTTTTGGCTTTTATCCTGGCTAAGACTAGGTAGACAGGTGCCATTGAACTGTTCAATTTCATTCTTAATATTCCTCAGCTCAACCCCCACCTCTTCGATCACAAGTAGCAATAGGTCTAGTGAACATTTATTATGTACCCCACACTATCGGCCGCAGAATACTGGATTATTGAGTCGCAATGGCACCTGTCTACCTAGTTTTAGCCAGGATAAAAGCCAAAACTGGCTAGATAGACTCTCTGAACAAATTATTACTTATCAAAGGGATCTAGTGGCATTCAAAAGAAAGAAACTTGACATGGTTGCAAATGACTATAAGATGCATACAGTATATCGTTGGCTGATGGGCGAAAATAATGATGGAAAGAAGAACACTGGCAGACGTAGACGCCCTAGAGTCCATATACAGACCAAACGTTTTGATACAATAGATTCTAGTGCACCTCCTTCTTCCTCCGATACAGATAATGTCGAGGTATCATCTAACCGTTTTTTAGAACAAACTGCGAGCGATTTAAGGGGGGAAGACATAAGTCTCCAAAAAAGCACAGGCCGCACCCGAGGAGAGTGGGCAGTGGGAAGAAGAAGCAGGAGAAGGAGGATATAAATGTTGTATTCAATTTGTCCACACATACATTAGACAAAGCAGTACTCTCACTATTAGCAAGAGGTCTATCATTTGCTCCTTATTCTAGATTCAACAGACATGACTGGTCAGTGGACCTATATAAATTTGGGCGTAAACTCCGACTTCGGGAGCATTTTTCAGAAACCAACGAGATTGTCAAGCAGAAAGTGCTAAAAAGGCCCTCGACGTTTGACCCTGTGTCTACCAACTCTAGCATTAAAACATTTTTGAGAATGGCCGCAGTGGATGTTGCTGGGGGCCGGAATAAGAGAGTGTTTGATAATATCTCTCCAGCTGAAAGACTAGCACTCAATAGATTACGCAATAATCTGGATTTGGTTGTGAGACAGGCTGACAAGGGGGGAGCAGTAGTGGTTATGGACTGGGTGGATTACAATGAGGAGATGCTTAGGCAACTGAGTGACAGTCATACCTATGAGAAATTGGTGAGCAATCCCACTGTTGGATACAAAAACATGATAGATCAAACCTTGGAAATAGGGCGGAGCCATCGTTGGTTGGATGAACATACATTTCATTATCTAACGGTTGATTTTCCCATTTGCCCCATTATCTACCTGCTCCTGAAGATACACAAGACCTTGCTCAGACCTCCGGGGAGGCCAATCATCTCTGCGAAAGGCTCCCTATTGCAACCAATTGCCATCTTCATTGACAAGATTTTACAACCATTGGTCGTGAAGATCCCCAGCTTCATCAAAGATACACAGCACTTCTTGTCTATACTTCAACAACTAGGCCCGGTGACTGATGACATCTTACTTGCCACACTAGATGTTGTCTCACTATATACCATAATACCACACACAAGTGGGCTGGACAGCATAAGAAAGGCACTCACCACTCAACCACATGCTACAATCCCTACGGAATTTATTTTGGAGCTAGCAGGTTTGGTATTAACAAAAAACTTCTTCATGTATGATGGCGATTACTACGTACAACGATCAGGAACCGCGATGGGTTCTAACTTGGCACCGGCATATGCCAACCTTTATATGGCGGCTTTTGAGGAACAATTTATTATGCCCAAATATGGATCAAGTATAATGATATTTAAACGTTTCATTGATGACATTTTTATTATATGGAAGGGCGGCATTGAATCTTTCTTGGAGATGGTCCAACAACTAAATGCACTCCCTTATCCGGTTAAATTCACAAGCACTGTGGATAAGTTTAAGATCAACTTCCTTGACGTTACAGTCATAAGGGAAGGTGAATTATTAAAATATATGCTATATAGGAAAGAGACAGATCGGAATACTCTATTACACGCTCAGAGTTTCCATCCGCCACCAATGAAAAATAGCCTTCCGAAAGCACAATTTCTCCGTGTTTTACGTAATACCAGTGATGCAGACATTGCTGACCAACAAATAACAGCTATGCGGGAAAGATTTAGCAGACGTGGATATAAAGGTGATCTACTGGATGCGAATATTGCAAAAGCTAAACAAGCGTTTATTAATAGTCAGCAGGTACAGACTGTGACTACAAGGAAAGAGTCCAGAATGATTTTTTCTACGCGTTATAGTGATAAATCAAACATTATTCGCAAATCCCTTAATAGGAGATGGCCGATTCTCACGACTGACAATGATCTTAAAATGAAACATCTACCACCGCCTATGCTTGCATTTCGGAGGAACGCAAATCTAAAACAACTGTTGCTACGACCTATGTCTTCACCGCATATTACTCAAGGTACTGACTGGTTACTTCAACAAAAACCGGGATGCGTAAGTTGTAGAAGTTGCATAACGTGCAGGAGTTTGATGACAGGACCTACGTTTCCTCACCCTCATACTGGAAAGGACATTAAGATCCGATACCGGTTACATTGTCAGCTGGAGTATGTAATCTATGTACTTACATGTCCATGTAGTTTATACTACATTGGACTCACAAGTCGCACATTTTGGGAGAGGATGGCTAACCATAGGTCATCAATCCGTTCTGCACTGCAGACCCATGTGACGGATAAACCGGTGGCCCGTCATTTTTTGAATAAGGAACATCAAATATCTATGCTGCGATGCCGTATTATTGATTGGGTTCCCCCACTGCCGAGAGGGGGTGACCGTACTAGACTTTTGCACCAGAAAGAAAGTCGCTGGATCCGTTTTCTAGACACTGTGGCACCTAAGGGGCTTAACAAAATAAATCCATTATCTGTATTTTTGCCCTAAATCACCAAGGTGGTGTTATACATGGATTGATTGTGATGCCTTATCAGTATTTATTTTATATATGATTAAGTTTAAAAAAAAAATTTCATTTATTTTCTTTATTTTCATGCTCTGCCGGAGCCTCATTAGTATTGGTCCAATTTTTTTAAAAATTTTTTTTCAAATTTATATGTATTTATGAAGTGATGTTATGTTTTGCTATGAAGTGCTTTATAAATATCGAGTAACTATTTTGCAGATGAAGCAGAATGGTCTGCTAGCCGTATATGTGATACCCAGGGTCCCCCGTTGAATCTACAGCCCCTATATGTAACATGATGACTGGTGTTGACAAGTGTGTCCTCAGTGTGGCTATGTCTGGTTGGTTGCTATGGTAACTCTATTGCAGGCTGCGCACGCGCTTCACCATGGAGTCCATGGGCTGGGCGTATGTGACCGGGCAATGTTTACTGTATACACGCGCTGATCACGTGACCTGCCAGGAATGGTGCGTCATCGTGAAGCGCGACTGTTGGACTGATACACGCGGCGCTGTGTTCATGCCAGGAGTGGTGTTGCCGCGACGTGCGCGGATTGGTTCTATTGACGAATATGCACCACCAGGTGTATTGGACGCTGAGGTAAGAGGCAGAATTATGCTGCCAAGCCTGCGATATAATCATGCTAATTAGTGTGTGTATTTAGTGGGGGCCCTGGGAGACTGCATTCTGTATCCATTGGACGGCTGTATGAACGTTTGTTGCTGTAGTTCCCCTGTGGACCTGGTTATCTTTGTTGTTTATGGATTGCATCGCCATGACAATGGTCTCTGTGTAGACCGAAACGTTGGTGACCTGATGTGCAACCTCTTTTTCTGCTTAGCTGCATTAATAAAATAAGCTGTTGAACTTGAACAAGTGGTGAGTGCCCTCATATACCTACCTGTTTGTGTGGTATGGACTATATATATATATATATATATATATATCCAGTGTGGCGGCAGTCCAAGTACTCACATAGTACGGTCCCCCGAGCCCTCTGTTAGGAGTCCACACGAGAGCCCAAAATACAAATCCAGAGACAGTGGCACTCAGGTCAGTAACGAAACACCAAGACAGGTAAGCATGCCAACGTTTCAGACCACTTTATTGATCCATCTCCAGGGTAAAAGATGTACAAATACAGATTACTTACTTATACCACCACCATAAATCGCGGCCTGCAGCATCCAGAAAGGGGGCGCCCAACACAGACGTTATCTCCATGCTCCCTTCGTCAGTGTAACCGTTGATACAACAACAACAAGTGATCATGACTGTATAGGATTCAAGCACTTAGAACATCATATAAATCAGCGTATGTCAGCAAAAGAACATGGACTGCACAGAAGTTAGAGCAACAAGCAGGATACCGCTGACCATATTAACATAACGAATATTACCTTAACTACACATAATAGCATTATAATACTGAAGCATCACAAATACGCATTGTAAAAAAAGACATCAGAAAATAAAAATAAAAATCAGAAAGCAACAAAAAAAGAACCTAATCTGCACACACAAATAATAACTTACACATGCTGTTGGATCCCTCTATCAGCACTCTGCGGAGAGAAGCCCATAGGCTTCTATGGGTAACGCCATCAGGAAGATGTCATTACCCACCACAACCAAGTCCCAGAGTGCATCGTACTCCGGGGCTTGGTGCATAGGAGAAATGTGGTCAAACCCGCAGTTTCAGGGTTTGACTGCATTTCTCCCCTTGATGCATCCCACCCCCAATCTCTAAAAATCCTGTCCAAACCTCTCATTTGGTTGGATCAGGTGACCAGTTTACCGAATTTATGGAGAAGCATAATGCGTCTGATAGTCCAGTGAAATTTACCTATTGTTTTGACCAACAAAGCGTAAATTCCCTGGATGTACAAGGAAGTTTAATAGTAGGGTTGTTACATCTTTGTATAGTAAACCCACAGACAGGAACAGTATTCTACATTGTAACAGTTTTCATCTGAAACAGCTGAAATTTGGTCTGCCTTATTCTCAGTTTATACGTGCAAGTAGGATTTGTAGCGATGACAACGTTGCTGAGTCTCATAAAAATGCAACGATTTCCAAATCCACTAAGATGGGCTATTCATTGGATAATTTGGAACGGGCAAAAAAAACTGCTTTAACTGTTCCACATGAGCAACTTTTGTCCTCTGGTAGAAGTGATTATTGGTCAGTATGCCTCTATTTGTTATGATAAGGCTGCCATACCTTTCAGATGAACGGATTTATTCATTTACTATTAGATGTGTAAATTATTATTTATGTGTGTAGATTAGGTTCTTTTTTTTTACTTTCTGATTATTTTTATTTTCTGAAGTCCTTTTTGCAATGTGTATTTGTGATACTTCAGCATTTTAATGCTATTATGTGTAATGAAGTTAATATTCGTTATGTTAATATGGTCAGCGGTATCCTGCTCTAACATTATGTGCAGTTCGTGTCCTTATGCTGATATACAGTCAGGTGCATAAATATTAGGACATTGACAAAATTTTCATATTTTGGCCTCTATTCACCACCACAATGGTTTTGAAATGAAAAAAACTGTGCTTTAACTGCAGACTTTCAGATTTAATTTGAGGGTCATTACATTCAAATCAGGTGAACGGTGTAGGAATTACAACGGTTTCTATATGTGTCTCCCACTTTTTTAAGGGGCCAAAAGTAATGGGACAAACTAAACAATCCTAAATCTAACTTTCACTTTTTAATACTTTGTTTCAAATCCTTCGCAGGCAATTACAGCCTGAAGTCTGGTATGCATAGACATCACCAGACGCTGGGTTTCATCCCTGGTCATGCTCTGCCAGGCCTCTACTGCAAATGTCTTCAGTTCCTGCTTGTTCTTGGGGCATTTTCCCTTCAGTTTTGTCTTCATCAAATGAAATGCATGCTCAATCGGATTCAGGTCAGGGGATTGACTTGGCCATTGCATAACATTCCACTTTTTAGCCTTAAAAAACTCTTTGGTTGCTCTTGCAGTATGCTTCAGGTCATTTTCCATCTACACTGTGAAGCGCCGTCCAGTGAGTTCTGAAGCATTTGACTGAATATGAGCATATAATATTGCCCGAAACACTTCAGAATTCATTCTGCTGCTTTTGTCAGCAGTCACATCATCAATAAATACAAGGGAACCAGTTCCATTGGCCGCCATACATGCCCACGCCATGACACTACCACCACCATGCTTCACTGATGAGGTGGTATGTTTTGGATCATGAGCAGTTCCTTTCCTTCTCCATACTCTTCTCTTCCCATCACTCTGGTACAAGGTGACCTTTGTCTCATCTGTCCATAGGATGTTGTTCCAGAACTGTAATGGCTTTTTTAGATGTTGTTTGGCAAACTTTGGTCTTCCTGTTTTTGAGGCTCACCAATGGTTTACATCTTGTGGTGAATCCTCTATATTCACTTTTGTGAAGTCTTCTCTTGATTGCTGCCTTTGACACATATACACCTACCTCCTGGAGAGTGTTCTTGATTTGGCCAACTGTTGTGAATGGGTTTTTCTTCACCATGGAAATAATTCTTCTGTCATCCACCACAGTTATTTTCTGTGGTCTTCTGGGTCTTTTGGTGTTGCTGAGCTCTCTGGTTCTTTCTTTTTAAGAATGTTCCAAACAGTTGATTTGGCCACACCTAATGTTTTCGCTCTCTCTCTGATGCGTTTGTTTTGATTTTTCAGCCTAATGATGGCTTGCTTCACTAATAGTGACAGCTCTTTGGATCTCATATTGAGAGTCGACAGCAACTGATTTCAAATGCAAATGTCACACCTAGAATCAACTCCAGACCTTTTACCTGCTTAATTGATAATGCAATAATGAGGGAATAGCCCACACCTGTCCATGAAATAACTTTTGAGTTGATAGTCCCATTACTTTTGGCCCCTTAAAAAGTGGGAGGCACATATAGAAACCGTTGTAATTCCTACACCGTTCACCTGATTTGGATGTAATTACCCTCAAATTAAATCTGAAAGTCTGCAGTTAAAGCACATCTTGTTTGTTTCATTTCAAAGCCATTGTGGTGGTGCATAGAGGCCAAAATATTAAAATTCTGTCAATGTCCCAATATTTATGCACCTGACTGTATATGCTAATTTATATGCTGTTCTTAGTGCTTGTATCCTATACAGTCATAATTACATCTTGTTATTGTATCAACGGTTACCCTAACGACGGGACTATAGAGATGATGTCTGTGTTGGACGCCTCCCTTGCGGACACCGCAGGCGGTGATTTTCATGTGGTGTGGTGGTGGTAAGTAAGTAAGTACTTTGTATTTGTACATCTTTTACCAAGAAGATGGAGCAATAAAGTGCTCTGAAATGTTGGCATACTTACTGTCTTGGTGTTTCTTTATTGACCTGAGTGCCGCTGTCTCTGGATTAGTGTATATATAAATATATATTTATGGTCAACAGATTCGGCACTCAAATTACAACAACCAATCATTATTTGCTCATGGTGCCTTCCTTCGATAAATATACCCACATACATCCAGTGCAAAGAGGTGGCTCTTAGAGATTTTTAATACAGTGCAAAAAAACTGTTTTTACTGTGCATCAACGTTTTGGGGATATGCTCCCCAACATCTGGACAAATAAGTGTACAAACAGTGCAAGTATGAATACCTAAAGGTCCGGAATGCCCCCAGGGCCGCCATCAGGGGGGGACTGCCGGAACTATAGTCCCGGGCCCGGACTGAAAGGGGGCCCGGGTAGCAGCGGAAGCAGTGTAGTGGATATGTGCCGGCGGTATTTTCAATTTGGAGCTTTCCACAAGCTGATTGGAGCTTGAGGACCGGCAGCCAATCAGGAGCGGCCACAGCTGCAGCTCCTGATTGCCTGCCGGTCTGCAAGCTCTGATTGGCTTGCGACCAGTGCTATATTCAAAATGTGTTTCCTGCCCCCCGGGTCCCTCTCTCTCTGTGCGGGTAAATGTACGCGACATGGCTGGAGCAGGAGCAGCAGGGAGAGGCTGTGCAAGGAAGACAGCAGCCGGGGAGAGAGGGAACAGCAGCTGTGGGCGGAGATGCTATTTACAGCTGCCGCGTGTGGTGCAGAGGAAGGACGGCAGGAGCAGGAGAGGCTGGAGACTGATCAGGTACATAGACTCCAGCGCTCACACCCTGCTCTCACACTCACACTCTCACACTGCTCTCACACCCTCCCCCTGCTATCACACCCTCAACCTGCTCTCACCCACTCATCCTTACCCTGCTCTCACACTCACACCCTCACCCTGCTTTCACACCCTCAACCTGCTCTTGCACACTCACCCTCAATCTGCTTTCACACCCTGCTCTCACACTCACACCCTCACCGTGCTCTCACACTCACACCCTGCTCACACTCACACCCTCACCCTGCTCTCACACCCTCACCCTGCTCTCACACCCTCACCCTGCTCTCACACTCACACCCTCACCCTGCTCTCACACTCACACCCTCACACTGCTCTCACACCCTCACCCTGCTCTCACACCCTCAACCTGTTCTCACACACTCACCCTCAGCCTGCTCTCACACTCACAGCCTCACCCTGCTCTCACACTCACACCCTCGGCCTGCTCTCACACTCACACCCTGCTCTCACACTCACACCCTCACCCTGCTCTCACACCCTCACCCTGCTCTCACACTCACACCCTCACCCTGCTCTCACACTCACACCATCACACTGCTCTCACACCCTCACCCTGCTCTCACACCCTCAACCTGTTCTCACACACTCACCCTCAACCTGCTCTCACACTCACACCCTCACCCTGCTCTCACACTCACAACCTGCTCTCACACCCTCAACCTGCTCTCACACTCACACCCTGCTCTCACACTCACACCCTCACCCTGCTCTCACACTCACACCCTCACCCTGCTCTCACACCCTCACCCTGCTCTCACACTCACACCCTCAGCCTGCTCTCACACTCACCCTGCTCTCACACTCACACCCTCACACTACTCTCACACTCATACCCTGCTCTCACACCCTCACACTGCTCTCACACCCTCCCCCTGCTCTCACACCCTCACCCTGCTCTCACACTCACACCCTCACCCTGCTCTCACACTCACACCCTCACACTGCTATCACACCCTCCCCCTGCTCTCACACCCTCAACCTGTTCTCACACACTCACCCTCACCCTGCTCTCACACCCTCACCCTGCTCTCACTCACACCCTGCTCTCACACTCACACCCTCACCCTGCTCTCACACTCACACCCTGCTCTCACACCCTCAACCTGCTCTCACACACTCACCCTCACCATGCTCTCACACTCACACCCTGCTCTCACACCCTCACCCTGCTCTCACACTCACACCCTGCTCTCACACTCACACATTCACCCTGCTCTCACACTTACACCCTCACCCTGCTCTCACAGTCACACCCTCACACTGCTCTCACACCCTCCCCCTGCTTTCACACCCTCAACCTGTTCTCACACACTCACCCTCACCCTGCTCTCACACTCAACCCCTGCTCTCACACTCACACCCTCACCCTGCTCTCACACCTTTACCCTCACCATCATGCTGTTCACCCACATAATCCACAGTGACGCCCACCTCTGACAAACTGCCCCCCCACCTAAGGGGAGGGGTCCTGCCTATTTTGTCAGTCCCGGGCCCCATCAATACTGATGGCAGCCCTGATGCCCCCAATCATCCACACGCCAGCGCCGTCCCCACCTCGGGCCACACCTTTTCCGGCCCCCACAGTCAGCATCATCCTGGAAGTGACGTCACCCGCAGTGTAGGAATCCCTGTGACCATGGCAACATAAACAAAACAATGTGATAGGTATATGACCGCATGGCCGCCTCAATGTTTGTCCAGTGCGCATGCGCACGAGGGAGCCGGCTCCTTCGTGCACATGCGTGAGACCCACTACGACCGACATTGCCAGTCGTAGCGGGTCTCTTTCCAGAGGGGGCGAGCTGTCGATGTTGATTGACAGCTCGCCCCATTTGGAAGGCGGGTCGGGGGGTGGCAGCCCAAACGGAGGCGTTCCCATGGGAATGCCTGCTGTTTGGGGGAGGCCCCACTGACATCACTAGTGATGTCAGTGGAGAGCTTCCGGCTCTGACAGAGCCAGAAGCTCTCCGGGGCTTACGACAAGTGAGACCCTACCCTAGGGTCTCGTTGTAAGCCCCGATTGTCACGATGGTCTATGACCATCGCGACCATCACCCTAGTGGTCGTTAGAGCTGTGGGTGTAAACCCACAGCCTAAAGACCGAAACAGAGGCGGCCGGTCAGGATGCAAGCGGCCGCCCAGTTTCTGAGCAACCGCTTGCATCCTCCGACTGCCTCTGAATGAGGGCCATGCTCCTAGTGAGGTACTGCTAGTGATGTAACATTTATTATTGACAGCAATCCATAGGCTGTTTTTTGTGACAACTATATATAATTAATTAACTTGAATTGCATGAAAAAATTATAAAGTACTAGAAGAATAATCCAAAAATACATAAATGCAGTTGAAAATTAATAAGCAACTATGGAAAATACCAAGTGGAAATCTTATGTAAGCAAGTTATAAGAAGCAACTAAATCCCAGGGATTAATTCAAACCTTTTGGTTACATTGTATCTAGTATATAAATCCATTTGGACTCTAAGGGGTAAATTTACTAAAATTCGATTTAGTCCCAATTTGTCCCGTTTTTAAACTCGGATAGGATCGATCAAAAACTTCAATGGAGGAGCCATCCATTGGGTGAGAGAGGTGGGGACTGACCTCTTTCAGCCAATGAATGCTCAGATATGGCTCTACAAAGGCAGAAGCCACTTCTGAGCATTTCATTAGGGAGCTAACCATCCTGGTTGTTACCTGTTGCATTGATTGGGATTTTCAACTTTTTGTTTTAAGAAGACCTTAGATGCCTACTTTGGACAAGGGGACCAGTCCTGGTAATGTAGGTGAGAATGTAGGTGAGTATATATGTGTATGTCTGTGTATGTGTGTGTAATAAAACTTTACTTTCATGGTATGTGTTTCTTGTGTTTTTTTAGACATTCTTTACAGGTGAACTACAGGTACCAGTGGGCCCTTAATGTCCCACATGCTGGTACTTGTAGTTCTACAATTACCAACATGCAGGAGAGGCTTGCTGGGACCTGCAGTTCCACTATAAAGACAATGGGCCTGATTCAGACCCACTCGCGAGCGGCTGTCCGCTCGCAAGTGGGTCGATGTTATGGACTGAGCATGCGCACGACGGAGGGAGCTCCGTCGTGCGCATGCGCCAGACGCGACGAGCGAAGGAAAGTCCTTCGCTCGTTGTGTCCGATCAAAGGGGGCGTGCTGTCAATGTTGATTGACAGCATGCCCCCTTTGGTGGGCGTGCCAGGGGCGTGCCTCCCTGATGGGGGCGTTCCCACGGGAACGCCTCCCATCGAAAGCCGGCCCACTGACATCACTAGTGATGTCAGTGGGAGTGATTTTGGCTCTGATAGAGCCAAAATCACTCCGGAGCTTGCGGTTGAAAACCTCAACCGCAGGCTCCGGCTCGCAAATTTGATGGTCGCGATGGTCTCGACCATCGCGACCATCACAATGCACGCTCGTATAGCCTGTGGGTGGTGACCCACAGCTATACGAGCGTCCAGGAGGACGCTCCATGAAAATGGAGCCCGGCCCTCATTCAGAGCGTGCGCTCTGCTCAGAGCGTACGGCTCTGAATGAGGGCCAATGTTGATACTTCTCTTTTTTTATACCACACATACACTAACAACCCGCCACCCACCGCCCAGGGGTGGTGGGGATAGCCCTGGGCTATCAGCCTAGGCCAGGGGTCCCCAACTCCCCAAGGATCCATGGCCTGGGCAGACTAGCGGTCAGGACTGATGCTGCAGCTGGGGAGCCCAGTGAATGGGCTCCCCTGGCTGTGGCATCAGCCCCCCACTAGACAGGGTCCGGTGCTGGTTCTGGGAATTACAGGGGGACCCTACGCATTGTTTTCCCTGTAATTCCAGAACCAGGACTGGTTCCCAGAGCCCAGTGCTGGTTGTACTAAGTACAGTGGAACCCTACGCATTTTTTTCCCTGTACTTAGACAACCAGGACTGGTTATGAAAAGTCTGGGGCTGGTTCTGTTTTACAGGGGTACCCCATGTCAATTTTATCAAGAAAATGTAACCCTTACAACACACTTTCCTTTCATAAACATACATAAATCACACTGAATTGTGTATGAGGGAATGCAACTCACAGCTCTAAAGGTGGTGCATTTAAAACTTCTATTGAGTCCCCGATTGGAGTGTAAAATGGCCGAATTGAGCAAAACGAATAATGGTAAATTCCCAATTTAGGCATGAAAGAGAACTTCCGAATAGAGCCGATGGTGATATAATTTCTATTGCAAAAAATGGCCAAATTAGCGGCATTAAACCACCCGATTTCAAACTCAAAACCAACACAAATCACGTGACTTTAATGATAGTAACTTCCCGATTTGAAAAAAAGGGATATTTTCACCCAAGAATGCAACTCAGGACCAACACAAATCTTAGTAAATTTACCCCTAATTGTAACAGTTTTGATTGATAGCTGCCCTAATAGCAGACCAATGTTTGTTCATGCGTTCTTTAAATTGTCTCTCTGTTATGCCCAAGTAGTACATACCACATGGGCAAGACAGGAGATAGACCACAAATTTTGACGTACAAGTTAAGGGGCGTTTTGTCTTAAACTTTCTACCAGAGAATGGGTGTGAAAATCTGTCTCCAGTAATTAAATAGCTACACGTTTCACACCCTACACAACGGTAACATCAATTTTTGTGCAGCAAAAATGTGTCAGAGAGGGATCTCTACCTAAAGTCCTGCAAGGTGATAGTCCCTTGGTGAAGGTGGATCTTTGCAAGTAGCGCTCGCTGAAAAGATGTCTGAAGTGAGTCAAGGTAAAAGTTTCGAGGGCTTGGTCCTGGTGACATAAGGTGCCATCAAAGGGCCTGATTCAGAGCCGGATGCAAGTGGCTGCTCGTTCGCTCCGAGCGATGTTTGCCCAACTGCGCATGCGTACGGTTCGTAATATGCATGCGCGAACCAGTCAGTGCGGCTGAAAATCGTGTGCTCGCAAAATAGCGAATGCCTGCAATTTTGAGTGACAGAATGAGGCGTATGTGGGTGGTAACAGGGAAAGTGCTTGAAAACAGGGAGTGGAGATCCGATCGCAGGCGTGCTTAAAGGTCAAAACGGGCGTTTTATGGGTGTGCATATTTAAAACATCAGCGTCATTGACAACGTCACTGGGGTTTTTTTTAGCCAGAACTGCTCGCAAAATTGTGGTAGCAAAAACCAACCACAAGAATAGCGAGCAGTTCATACCCTGTTCAATGTACTCGATTAATCTAATAAATAGCGGAAATGACGTAGGATGCGAGCGGCCAGGGGGCGTAGTTTCCCAAAAAACGAATGCAAGTTTTGTTCGCTCGTTCACGGTTCATTTGAATAGCCACCCCTATTTTTTGGACGAGCGAGCGCAAATAGCGACCGGCTCTGAATCAGGCCCAAAGTCCTAGTTTAAGAGAATACAGTACAGAAATACTCCAGACATGTTTCCCTGTGTGTCCCACAGCGTTATCCTTTGACTCGCTTCGGCTATCTGTCACATAACATCTTTTCAGTGACCACTACTTACAAAGATCCACCTTTACCAAGGGACTATGGACCTCATTCAGAGTCGGTCGAAGCGGCCGCACGGTCGTACGGGAAAGGGGGCCGGATATTCAAATGATTCCCTCGCAAGTTGCGTCCCTAAGTTCGGATCAGTAGCTGGCCAACCAAGGTGAGGAAGCGGTCGGAATGAAAAAAAATACGCCCCCTTCTCGTACGCATTGCACGTCATCTCCGGGCATATAAGGATTAATCGAGACCATCAGGAACCATCGAAACTAGTCGTAGAGCTTAAGGTTGACCATACCCTCTCTTAAGCTCTACGATCATGTCAGTGTAAAAACCTCCCATGTCACATGTGCCATGACGCTACTTTGTTGATTATGCACTCCCATAAACCATATGCACTCCCATAAAATGCCGTTCGCATAATTAGGCACGCCTGCGTTCGGATCTCCACTCCCCCGTTTTCAAGCACCTTCCCCTGTTACCACCCACAAACGCCTCAATCTGTCACTCAAACTACTGACCTGGCTGTGTTCAAGGAGAGAGAAATTTCTGATCGTAGCGGCTAGTTTGCGCACACGCACTTCGAACTTTACGAATGCGCAGTATAGCGAACATCGGTGGAGTACGACCGTGCGGCCGCAACAACCGACTCTAAATGAGGTCCTATAACCTTGCAGGACTTCTTCTGCCAAAGGAACACCCTATTTCTGGATTATGGTGGTAATTATACAAAGCTGTTTTTATCAAATTATTCCAGGAGGCTGTAATAGGAACTGATGCTGCAATCTACATACAGTATTTGCCCTCATTTGGGTTGCTTAAGATAAGGGATGCATTTTAACCTATCTATTTTAAATATGAACTATTGTGTATTGTAACACCATATAATTGCATACAGTTATTACTGTCTTTATTTTAGTGTTTATTAATTACACATGTTTTCATTTATATTAAATATTATATCATAATCCAATCCATCTTTTCGAATTTTATTTTTATTTGTATTTTAATTTGCTATAACACTGTTCATTCATTTGTGTATACATTTCATATATTGAGGTTTGACCACCCTCATTTTCAACAGGTGCTCTAGAACAACTACCCTGTGTAGCGCCTGAACAGAACCACTGTGGTAGCTCATCACTTGCACATTTGCGAGGTCACAGAGCTGTAGAACAATAGAATGAAAGGAACAACACCTAAGAAAGAGACACCAAAGATTATTAACAAATAATTGATTGAATGTAGAATGATAGCAAAATATATTGCCAGCACTTTTTAAATCATCATAAAAAGACACAAGAAGCTTTTATTAACTTAGATTGTGTTCCTGCATTTGGCAAAAAATTATAGCTAATATACAAGTCACTCTTTGCAGGACTCCTTGTAGTATTATTTGGCAGGGATCTGTTAAGTGAATTTTAAATTACATACAATAAATTTGAAACCTAGAGTTCTGTTCTGACTCTGTGATTCTTGTAGTGACAATGGCGATGGGCACCTACAGTAGTAGAATTTAGGGGCCTTTATGTTGTTTGTCTTTATTATTTAAATAATAAAGACAAACAACATTAATATATTTAAAATGTCATTAAATCTTCTCTGCAGTGGATTTGGGATATCCACTTGTGTACAATAGGAACGTTGCTGTAAACAATATATCCAAGCAGTTTGTGACTGAAATCTGCCTTTTAGCTATTTTTACACTAAGGGGTATATTTACTAGAAGTGAAGATGTTGCCCATAGCAACCAAACATCTTCTATAAGGTGCTAGATAACTGTTAAGTAAAATCAGATTGGTTGCTATGGGCAACATCTCCACTTCTACAAACCTACACTTTAGTAAATATACCCCTAATAGTCACCCAGCACATTTGTTACAAGGAACCCCAGTGCTTTCAGAATGTATTACTATTATGGTTATCATTCATTTAAAGGGTGCCAGAGGGATCCACAGAACCATGCAGAGTACAGACAATAAATACAGTAAAAACACAACAGGACATAAAGAACATACAAAAGTACAGTAAAAATATATAGGACAAAACAACAGGGCCGTAACTAGGGTAGTGCGGGCGGTGCTGTGGCACAGGGCACCGCAGGTCAGGGCGCTGTTTTGGGCATGTCAATTTTCTGTTTATTATCATTCTCACTTGTAGCTTCCTCTTATTTCATCCCCTGCATCTCCTGGCCTTCCCTATCTCTTTCCTGGCCCTTCTCCATGAGGTTATTCACCTTGTTTTGGGTGTGTTCTGTCCCTTTGAAAAATGTGGGGGGCGCCAATGCACTTTCTGGCACAGGGCACCAAAAAGACTAGTTGCAGCTCTGCAAAACAATATATATACATGGTACAATACAAAAATGGGACTATAACTAATTAACTCATGTTGGCTGAACCTGTACAGAGCCACTGATTACAAAAATAATGCCAATGGGAAAGAGATGATGTCATTGATAGGGAAGGGAAGATTACACACAGGAAGAAAGCCCTGCTTGAGAGGTCTTATAATCTTTAATGGGGGTTGCTGTCAGATATGGGTGAATCTGAGGGGTGCGTCAGTGTGAGGAAGCAAAAGGTGTGTTAACAGGAGAGCTGGTAGGTTTTCATAAAGAAATAGGTTTTAAGAAACTGTTTGAAGCTGTGGAGGGAGATGGAGAGTCTGATAGGTAGAGGGAGTGAATTCCAGTGATGGGGAGAAGCACAGGAGAAGTTCTGGAGGTGAGAGTGGAAGGACATAATCAGTTGGGAAGAGAGGTGGTGGTCATGGTACTGAAGTTTCCTACATATTTTGTGCTTCTGATTCCCCTAGGGAAGCAGGCTGGGGCTGTGTGACATTATGACAAGGGTGCCCTACACTGCGGAGTTCCCTGTTGCAGTGGCACCAGTCCAGCCATACATGGCCTGGTGCTGGTAACAGGGGTTTTTTTTTACCACATGATATTCATGCCCCTGCAAATGCCACAAACAGTAGAGGAAAAGGACACCTTTCACCTCTATAGGTGCAGTTCACATTTTAAAATTGTTTATTCCTTTTCAAATAAAATGCCAGCTATTGCATTCAACATGATGATTTTGAATTGGCACCTTATCACTTTTCACTCTTCACGTTTTACTTCTCCTAACACTGCTTAGTAAATAGACCCCTGTAAGTCTTAAGATACATACAGTTCAGTATACACATGTAATTGCATTGCCGTTTATGTCTGCAAGTTTTATTAAAAATGTGTCCAAATTCTCAAGTGGCTACATTCTGTATATTAACATCTTAAGACACCCATTTGTTTTATTATTACCTTTTAGTAACTTAACATAAACCTAAACCTAGAAATAATCACACCGACACGTAAATGGAATTTAAAAAGGTCACAGCCAGAATTTATTGATCGATTTGAAATTGAAATCTGAAAGTAGGTGGCAGAAAGAAAGCAGTGCTCAGAGGCCACAGCCCGTGGAATACAATAACAAAATAATAGGGACAGATCCCCGCCCCACGCAAACTGACCTGAGGCAGTGCCATCCCCCCTTAATTGGCACACCCTTGGCCCCTCCTTTGGATGGAGACCAAGCCCCCCCTTAGGCGGTGACCAACTTGCCACTCTCAAAGAAAAGATGCTACCCAGGCACTCCTGTGCCATAATAGGCAACCCAGGAGCACTGCTTCCCACCAGACTGCATCCCTACCTGTTGGAAGGAAAAACATGAAATGTACAATCCATCAAAAATAAAAAATTATACAAACCAGCTTAGTCGGGTAGGTGGGTGGGGTCAGGGCCACAACTAAGGGGGAGCTAAAGGGGCACGTGACCCGGGTGCCGGACTTGAGGGAGTGCCGGGGAGTGCCTTCCGGGATGCTAGGTTGCTGTTCTTGTGAGTTTGGAGCATCAGACTAATGTAGTGCCAGTCGCAAGCCAATCAGTGCTCGCGGACCGGAAGCCAATCAGCAGACATTGCCAGGCCATGAGCTCCAATTGGTTCGTGAGCGGTGCCACATTACAATGATGGCAGTACTGACAGTTCCCCAGAATGTGAAAGCCCTGTCCTGTGCCACCCCGAGCTCACCCAACGCATGGCCCTTGCAGATAAGAGAAGGGAGATGAGGCCTTACTGTGGCTTAATGTAAAAGAGGCCTTACTGTGGCATAATATGTAAGGGGCCTCACTGTGGCATAATGTGCAAGGGGCATTACTGTGGCATAAATGTACAAGGGACATTACTGTGGCATAATGTGTTATAAGGGACATTACTGTGTGGCATAATGTGTTGCAAGGGGCATTACTGTGGCAGAATGTGTTATAAGGGTAATTAATGTGTAGCATAATGTGTTATAAGGGGCATTACTGTGTCACAAAACCACTCACCCTTTTCATCCTCTATGTTGTGGGGGGGGTGCCAAATGATGGCCTAGCTCCGGGTGACAAAAATCCTAGTTTGGGCCCTGGTGGGGTTGAAATAAACAGGAAAGAGGAAGACGGCTCCTCTGACCAGGCTATATATATATGGGTCCTATAGTCGCTCCCCTTAACTTCTATCATAGACTCACACTTATCAAGTGACTAATACCTAACCGAACCCTTTCAGCCCTTAACCCTTAAACCACCTAATAAAATACCATAAAAAACAGGGTGCTTATTTATCCTCAAACTCATTTGAGTATTCGGATGCTTTTAAAGTGATTTGATGCTCTAAATACACTCCTAATACACTCCTAATACACACCTAAAAGGGCTCTCTAGTTACTTAAATGGGATATACAATAAAACCGAACACTTAAAAAAAAGTGAAAACTGTCTGTATGGCCTTAAGTGAATGCCTTAGAGCAGATTTACTAAATGTCAGGTTTACAAAACTACCAATGATCTGCAGCTTTGACCAATGGGTTTCAAAAGGTAATAGTAACTAATGCTAAACCGCACTGATCTATTGGTATTGCCTTTTTAAATGTATTGACAAAAGCTGGCAATCATTGTAAGTCATAGTAAACCTGGCCCCTCATCTATACATAGTTGTATCAGTCATTTTCTGAGTTCAGACTATATCAATGAGACT
Organism: Taudactylus pleione; assembly: GCA_031769625.1. Classification (NCBI taxonomy): domain Eukaryota; kingdom Metazoa; phylum Chordata; class Amphibia; order Anura; family Myobatrachidae; genus Taudactylus; species Taudactylus pleione. Next base: position 3,014,617 of record JAUIMM010000275.1, read on the forward strand.
GCATCTGTTCACTAGCAACTAGTGCCAACATTGTGTTAGTACCCTACTTTCATTTCAACTTAAAGAATGCAAAATGTCATTGTGCAGTAATCAACGTAAAATGACATAAACAAGTTTGTGTGAATCACATTCAGACTATGCTCTGACACTGAAAGAGTTAAATCAACTATTATGTTTTCACCATCTGCTGCAAGTGGAGGGATCGTGCCAAAGATACAAAGGGAAACCAACAGACAAATAGTTTATACTACACTGATTGCAAAGTACAAATAATAAGGTTTACAATATGTTTGTAAATGTATATAACATGGATGTAATGGGTATATTTACTAAAGTGCAGGATTTTAGAAGTGGAGATGTTGCCCATAGCAACCAATCAGATTTTAGCTAAATGTTCTAAAAGGTGCTAGATACATTTTAAGGAGAATCTGTTTGGCTGCTAAAGGCAACAACTCTACTTCTAAAAACCCGCACTTTAGTATATATACCCCTAAATCTCTTTTGCTGACCTATTGCAGCATGCTGGGGGAATTATTTCATTTTTTCTTGCCTAGATTAGCCCCTTCCTTACATGCACTTGTGTTGGGCCAATACATTGATTGAGTAACCACCATTCCGTGTATCACTGTTCTGAGAGGCATGTATGGGGTCAGTAGCTGGAGGGTGTGCTGATCCTTGTGTAGTGTGTGGAGGATCTTGGGTTGCCTCCACGTGAGATAGCTCTCAATTTGGAAATTAAGGATGACCCAAATGGTGCTATTATCATGTATGGACCACCTTGGCAGAGACACCTTACCGTGGCTGGTGGCTTGCTATATGTTTGCAAGTGTATGTAACTGAGATCTCTGCATTACTATTATCATGTAGGATGTAAGGGTTATATATACCTAAGTGATAGTTTTTAGAATTGGAGATGTTGCCCATAGCAACCAATCATACTCTAGCTATTATCTTCTAGAATGTGCTAGTTAAATGTTAATCTGATTGGTTGCTATGGGCAACATCTCCACTTCTAAAAACTCTCACTTTACTAAATCTACCCCTAAGAGCCGGACACAATTAGCATCAAAATTGGTTAATTTCACCGTTGGTGATAAAATCAGACAATTTTCGCCAAAACACAGGTGAAAATGGGAGGTGCGAAAAAAAACTAGTGAAAAAAGGTGAAAAAGTCAGGAAATTGCGCCTGTACCCCAAAAGATGGCTGACATACATCGAAAAATAATTTTGAAGTGTATCATTGGCCATAATAAAAGTATTTATGGTACTTAAATTGCATCAGTTGGCGGTAATTTGCATATACGAAAAAACATTAACAATGATAGAAAGCAATTTTTTTGCCAGGAAATTACTGTTCCATGTAAATTTGGGGTACGTTAAACTGGTTGCAAGTATATTTTCGTGTCTTAAAAGTGCACTTTTAAAAACCATTAAAAAGCACCTGCTGTAACCACTTGCTATGTTTAAAACACTTGACACATCCATATCGCCCCCTGAAATACCAGACCCAATACGTTAAACCCATTTTTAACTTTTTTTGTTTTCAAAAATTTTACCTGCAGATTTTCGCGCAACTTTCATTAGTGGGGGTGTCCAAAGGGTTCTGAAAGAAATCCCCACATTTTTAGTCAAAAATAGGGATTTTACTTTTTTTTCTCCTGGTCTAAGATGGTGAAAACTTTTTGGCTGTTTTTTTGCCAAAAATCGTCCATTTTCGCCATTTTATTGTTAAAAATTGGCTGATTTCGACAGTGGCGGCGAAAATGGATGATTTCGAATCCAGCCCTAAAGCTGGGCATCCACTATTCAATTTTCTGTCAGATATCTGTCCAATCTGGCTGGAATGAAAACCTGGTAATGGGAGCAAATGACAATCGTCCATTTGCTCACAAACACTGGAAAATAGCCAAAAATTGTTGTTCAGACAAATTGGTTAAAACTAGGGGTGAAAGGGTTCGGATTTTTGTAATCCGAACCCCCCCGAGCCCCCCCGATCCGAGGCCGATCCGAGTCAGGCTCGACTTTTCCCGCCTGACTCGGATCTGAAATCGAGGCAAAACGTCATCATCCTGCCTTCTGGGTCTCGCGGGTTTTGGAACCTATATAAGGTTCCTGCGTCGGCACCATTTTCTCACTCGACTGTGGACAGTGAAGAGGGAGGGTGGAAGTTAGGGCTGGCTGGGCTGTGTAGTGTAGTGTAGTGTAGTGCAGTGTAGTGTTGTGCTGTGCTGCGCTGTGCTGCTGTTGTCCATAGGGGAGGCGTAGCAATGCAGGATCCTCCGGAGGAATCCCGGATAGGAGAGTCAGTCATGCCAGTGACATGGCCTGCAGGACTACTTCCGATCCTGACTAAGGAGGAAATTGACGAGGAGGGAGTTGACGGTGTGGTTTGCAGGCGCTTGGATACAACAGGACAATGGGATTTAGGTGTCCCTGGACTGCTTACGGTCTTAGCCAAAGTTTCTGAACTTGACAGTAACTTTTTATGAACGCGCTGCAGGTGCCGTATAAGGGAGGATATTCCTAGGTGGTTAACGTCCCTACCCCTACTTATTTCACCTTTACATATGGTACATATGGCAAGACAGTTGTTGTCCGGATTTGGATAGAAATATTGCCAGACCAAAGAGGTGGAATGTTTGGTCTTCTGCCCAGGCATGACCGTGATGGGCTTTTTCATCCCACGGACAACAATTGTCTCCCCCAGAGCCTGATTTAAACAAACCACATCACCATCAGAATCCTCCTCGCCAACTTCCTCCTCAGCGCCAGCTACACCAGTATCCTCATCCTGTTGTACTTCAACAGTGACATCTTCAATTTGCATATCAGCAAGTGGACTGTGGGTGCTCCTTTCAGCACTTGCAGGGGGCGTGCAAATGGTGGAAAGAGCCACCTCTTCCCGTCCAGTGCTGGGAAGGTCAGGCATCGCAACCACCACCACACTTGGACACTCCTTGGGGATTTGTGATATCTTCTTAGAACGCACAGTTCTTCGCTGTGCTATTGCCAGCTTAACTCATTTGATTTTATAGTGGGAGGAGGGCTTCCATCGTCATGTGAAGCTGAACCACTAGTCATGAACATAGGGAAAGACCTTAGCCATTCCTTGCCACTCCGTGTCGTGAATGGCATATTGGCAAGTTTACGTTTCTCTTCAGATGATTTAAATGTTTTTTTCAAGGTCATTTTCCGGAACTTTGTCATTTGGGAAAGTATGTGCCCTCTACTATGACATCGGCCTTGGCAGACGACGTTGATGGCATGTTATCGTCTATGTCATGAGTAGTGGCAGCAGCTTCAGCACTAGGAGGAAGTGGTTCTTGATCTTTCCCTATTTTATTTTTATCGGAGAAAGTTTGGTCCTCCATTTATGTTATATTGATATATACGTGCGGCTAAGGCGCACACAAACACAGAAAATATTTTTTTATTTTTGTTGGAGACTAGTGCACTTTGTGGGTTACACCACCCTTTAAGAAATGAGCCAGCTGGCCCTTTACTTATGGCACACAGGCGCACGCTTGGCGCTGCTCCTTTGTTGATGCATGTGCAGCTACAGCCCACACAATTCACAAACACAGAAAATATTTTTTTATTTTGTTTGGAGTACCCTTTGGGGGTTACAGCACCCTTTAGCGGTCAATCCAGCTGGCCCTTTATTTATGGGACACAGGCGCACGCTTGGCACTAGTTTGTTGATGCACGTGCGGCTACTGCGCACACAATTCACAAACACAAAAAAATATATATTTTTATTTTGTTTGGAGTGCCCTTTGGGGGTTACAGCACCCTTTAGTGGTCAATCCAGCCGGCCCTTTATTTTGGGACACAGGCGCACGCTTGGCACTACTTTGTTGATGCACGTGCGGCTACGGCGCACACAATTCACAAACACAAAATTTATTTATTTTTTGTTTGTTTGGAGTGCCCTTTGGGGGTTACAGCACCCTTTAGTGGTCAATCCAGCTGGCCCTTTATTTATGGGACACAGGCACACGCTTGGCACTATTTTGTTGATGCAAGTGCGGCTACTGCGCACACAATTCACAAAAACAAAAAAAAATATTTTTTTATTTTGTTTGGAGTGCCCTTTCGGGGTTACAGCACCCTTTAGTGGTCAATCCAGCCAGCCCTTTATTTATGGGACACAGGCGCACACTTGGCACTACTCTGTTGATGCACGTGCAGCTACTGCGCACACAATTCACAAACACAAAAAAATATATATTTTTATTTTGTTTGGAGTGCCCTTTGGGGGTTACAGCACCCTTTAGTGGTCAATCCAGCCGGCCCTTTATTTTGGGACACAGGCGCACGCTTGGCACTACTTTGTTGATGCACGTGCGGCTACGGCGCACACAATTCACAAACACAAAATTTATTTATTTTTTGTTTGTTTGGAGTGCCCTTTGGGGGTTACAGCACCCTTTAGTGGTCAATCCAGCTGGCCCTTTATTTATGGGACACAGGCACACGCTTGGCACTATTTTGTTGATGCAAGTGCGGCTACTGCGCACACAATTCACAAAAACAAAAAAAAATATTTTTTTATTTTGTTTGGAGTGCCCTTTCGGGGTTACAGCACCCTTTAGTGGTCAATCCAGCCAGCCCTTTATTTATGGGACACAGGCGCACACTTGGCACTACTCTGTTGATGCACGTGCAGCTACTGCGCACACAATTCACAAACACAAAAAAATATTTTTTTTTATTTTGTTTGAAGTACCCTTTGGGGGTTACAGCACCCTTTAGCGGTCAATCCATCCGGCCCTTTATTTATGGGACACAGGCGCACGCTTGGCACTACTTTGTTGATGTAGGTGCGGCTACTGCGCACACAATTCACAAACACAAAAAAATATTTTATTTTATTTTGTTTGGAGTGCACTTTGGGGGTTATAGCACATTTTAGCGGTAAATCCAGCTGGCCCTTTATTTATGGGACACAGGCGCACGCTTGGCACTACTTTGTTGATTCACGTGCGGCTACTGTGCACACAATTCACAAACACAAAAAAATATATTTTTTATTTTGTTTGGAGTGCCCTTTCGGGGTTACAGCATCCTTTAGCAGTGAATCCAGCCGGCCCTTTATTTATGGGACACAGGCGCACACTTGGCACTACTTTGTTGATGCACGTGCGGCTACTGCGCACACAATTCACAAACACAAAAAAATATATTTTTTTATTTTGTTTGAAGTACCCTTTGGGGGTTACAGCACCCTTTAGCGGTCAATCCATCCGGACCTTTATTTATGGAACACAGGCGCACGCTTGGCACTACTTTGTTGATGCACGTGCGGCTACTGCGCACACAATTCACAAACACACAAAAAAAAAAATTTATTTGTTTGGAGTGCCCTTTGGGGGTTACAGCACCCTTTAGCAGTCAGTCCAGCCGGCCCTTTATTTATGGGACACAGGCGCACACTTTGCACTGCTTTGTTGATGCACGTGAGGCTACTGCGCACACAATTCACAAACACGAAAAAATATATTTTTTTATTTTGTTTGAAGTACCCTTTGGGGGTTACAGCACCCATTAGCAGTCAATCCAGCCAGCCCTTTATTTATGGGACACAGGCGCACGCTTGGCACTACTTTGTTGATGCACGTGCGGCTACTGCGCACACAATTCACAAACACAAAAAAAAATAAAAATTATTTTGTTTGGAGAGCCCTTTGGGGGTTACAGCACCCTTTAGCAGTCAATCCAGCCAGCCCATTATTTATGGGACACAGGCGCACGCTTGACAATACTTTGTTGATGTAGGTGCGGCTACTTTTTGTTTGGAGTGCCCTTTGGGGGTTACAGCACCCTTTAACGGTCAATCCAGCTGGCCCTTTATTTATGGGACACAGGCGCATGCTTGGCACTACTTTGTTGATGCACGTGCGGCTACTGCGCACACAATTCACAAACACAAAAATATATTTTTTTATTTTGTTTGGAGTGCCCTTTTGGGGTTACATCACCCTTTAACGGACAAGCCAGCCGGCCTTTTACTTATGGGACACAGGCGCACGCTTGGTGCTGCTTTTTTGTTGATGCACGTGCAGCCACAGTGCACACAATTCACAAACACAGAAAAAAATTTTTTTTTTTGCACTTGGGGGGAGCACCCCTGATGGACAGAGCACCCCCTGGAAAACACTACAGCACCCCTTTAGGACTGGGACACTGCACAGGACTTTGGAGTGGACACAGCCCCTATGGACAACTGACTGCACAACACAGTCCAGCCAGCCCCTATGGACTTTGAAGTAGTGGACACAGCCCCTATGGACAACAGCAGCACAGCACAGCACAACACTACACTGCACTACACTACACAGCCCAGCCAGCCCTAACTCCCACCCTCCCTCTTCACTGTCCACAGCCGAGTGAGAAAATGGCGCCGACGCGGGAACCTTATTTTGGATCCAAAACCCGCAAGACCCGGAAGGCGTGATGATGACATTTTGCCTCGATTTCAGATCTGAGTCAGGCGGGAAAAGTCGAGCCTGACTCGGATCGGCCTCGGATCAGGAGGGCTCGGGGGGGTTCGGATTTCAGAAATCCGAACCCGCTCACCCCTCGTTAAAACACACAAATGTAACCAATTTTAATTTTAAAAAATTGTCCTTTTTTCAGTGTTTAAAACCATATGATCGACTGTCATTTGCTCCCATACATTACCAGGTTTTCAATCCAACCAGCAGGTTTGGACAGATATCTGACAGAAAATTGTGTAGTAGATGCCCTGCTTAAGTCTCTTTTGCTGGCATATTGCAGCATTTTGGTGAATTTTTTCTTGTCTAGATTCGTCCCTTTGTTACATGCACCAACGGTGGGCTAATACATTAATTGAGCAACTACCATTCTGTGTTACTGTATATTGAAGGCAACTAAAAATGTAATTACAAATATATTTGATAGAAAAATTATCTACAAACAAACACATTTATGCCATAATCTCTAAAGTTTTACCTACATTTTTGCTCTAAATTTTTTTGTGGTGCTTTTATAATTGTTAAATAAAGTGGGATTTTATAATGCTTTATTTACAAAAAAATACTATAATTAAACTTTCCTTAAAGAAAAAAAAATAATCAGTATTTTGCTAGATGAGTTGAGAATTCTACAAACAATAATTTAATTGCTGTTTCAATTGGTTTGCTTATCATAGCACAAAAAGTGTTAGCCAGGGGCAAAACTGATAGGATCCCCAGTCGTCCTGATTTTTGCCACGATAGTATCAGTGTTAACATTAGAAATATGCAACACTGAGTGATTATATTTATAGCATTCAGTTTTGTTATTCATCTAGATTAAAGGCTTCAGAAGGATTAGATTTCTATAAACGTTCTGTCTACAGAAAGCATAGTGCAACTTTTATTAACCAAGCAAAGTTTGTGTCCCTCATTGATCCAAACCGCCAACCTCAGATAGTCATCTTTGTAAGTTTGCCCAACAGCCATGTGAAATTTCCAATGACTTCTTAAACTGACTACTCGCTGCATACTGCTGCCCTCCCTGGGTTCGTCATATGGTTTAAAAGTTTTAACACTAATAACTGCTCACAGAGGGTTCTTTAGTGAAGTATCTACAGTATCTCAATTAACATGAACAATAACTCAATAACCCAAAAATTAAAAAAGCTTATAATGACATTTACAGCAGATCGCCTGACACTTTCTTCTCCAAAATATTTCCTTCTGTGTATATGTCATTTATATGCTAATATTTGATCCCTGTGTAAACAGTACAACAATTATCTATTTTTGTTATTACTCTACGAGGCCAGTATTTCTTTAAACTCTTTAATTAAAGCTGCTGATACTGTACGTGTGATTACAGGTTATTCAATAGCAATAGATAGTTGTGAATATATCTAGGGCAGTGGTTCCCAAACTTTTTTGAATCACGGCACCCTAGAGTATCAGCATTGTTTTCACTGCACCCCTAAGCCAAAAGTTTGTTATTGAGAAATTCATAAAAAAAGTAATGAAGTAGTACAAAGAAGTAAATTGTGCTGATCTGTCATCTTTAGGTACAGTTATGTGTTTGGGACAGGTTTAAATTGACCATAATAATTTGATTTGGTGCAGGACCACCAACCTGAGGTACCCCTGCTAGTCTCCCGAGGCACCCCATGGCCGAAATGGGACAAATTCCAAATCATGCTAATCTGTTTTCTCATCACCAGTAAATGCATTGTGAGTGCAGCACTATTTGTCTATTTTGCAATTTGTTTATTATTTGTCTATTCATCTATTTAGTCAGGACAGGCAGCACAGGATCCAGGTCTAATTATAAAATGAAGGTCACGGTCAGAAGAAAATTTATATGTATGGAAACAGCCAGGTCAGTAACAGGTAATCAGGGAAGCACAGACAGATGTATAGACAGGCGAAAATTAAATGTTATTCAGAAACAGTAATTGCCCAGAGTTTTTCTTTAAATCCATCACCAAACTAGCAATCACGATGTTCACAAGGAGTGCAGCATCTTTCAGTTTGTTAAGGCCCCCATACATTAGTGGCGGATGGAGCTAATTTGCCAATCCCCAGATGGCGGAGTGGCACATTGGTGAAATCCAACATGTTGGATGTTTTTGTCAATAGTGATCAAAATATGATTGTTATTAGCAAATCAGCAATTTTTAACAAGTAGAATTTCACAGATTCCCCGATAGATCGTCGATCATTGATGGTGATGGTGTGCCGGCCTGATTGGGGATTTGGCAGATTCCCAGAATATGTATGGGGCCCTTTACAGATGACTTCTGGGCACTTTTTACCTGGCATTAAAGAAAAAGTGTATATAGAATACTATTCAGCACTTTTCTCCAAGAGAAAAGTAATACTACTTTCAGACAAAATTCTGGCAAAAAAAAAATGGCTCTTACCCGGCATTTGAGTTCCGGGTCATTTTGCCGGTCCCAGCCTGAACCCCTTTCAGACAGAAGAGCAAATTACCAGGTTAAGCATTTCTTCCTTGTAATTTGCTGATCAACATGTCTGAGATGGTCAACCTGGGTTGAAATTGCCGGGTCTCCAACCCTGGTAAATACCAGAGTCGAAGTCCCAGGAATTTTGACCCGAGTTGACCCTTTTAGACAGAAAAAGGACCTGTGTTTATCAGCAAATTACCCGGTAGAAATGCTTAACCAAGTAATTTGCTTTTCTGTCTGGAAGGTGTATAAATGCTCTACATTTGCAGTAAAAACACCATAGAGGAAACCTTGTAAAGAGTGGAGAAGTGGAGAAGTTGACAATAAAATCCAATCAGCTTTTACCTGTCATTTTATACAATGTACTTGATGAATGGTAACTACTGTATAAACTGAATGATTTATATGTGCAAGTTCTACACTTCAATACAATAATACACACTTTATTATCATCAACAACAAAACAAAAAAACACTCTTTACAAGGTTTGATATATTTTTCCATATACTGTAGGTAGCCATCTTGGGTGCACTAACAATAGTGGGTGAATAGAAAATAGGAAATTAAACTATAAGCTAGAAGTTTCTGTAGCCACAGGGTCATCAGTTCCGTGGATTGTTCAACCCACACACAAAACTACCAGGCAAGACAGCCATCTTGGGCACACTACACTACATAGGTTACAATTGGTGAAGATCAGCAACACATGTGGAAATACAAAGTACCAATGTACAATATATAAACAAGATGACTACATTTTGGGGAGAGACAGAAATACTCATTGTTGGGGCACACTTATATGAAATAGTTGTAAAATTAAAAATAAACTTGTATTAAGTCGCTTAAAATAATGACTTGTAGACAAATGTGCAATCATTTATAATAGTTACAGAAAATGTATATATATACAAATATGTTCCTGTTTTAGCAGCATTCACAAATTGCAGGATATTAAAAGTGAAGTAAAGGCAATATATGATGTGATTCAAAGTCCGGTAAGTTCCACAACATTCATATGAACTAGAATCACAATAAAACTATATGGACTCTAGATGAACACATGTAAATGTCTCATAAAGTGGAGTAGTGTCTCATTTATACCCTAAATCCCTTCTGAAAAAGCTTAATTACCAATATCTCAATATACCTCCACAGTACTGTATGTATATTCAGTGTTCTGTATTGCTAGATACCAGAATATCTATACTGTGGAGGTATATTGAGACTACAGTACTACAGTAGGTCACCTCAGGAGTGACTATGTAGAGCTGCTGTACAGTTGCTACTAGACTTCACAGTGACAGGAATGTTCATGAACAACCCAGAGAGACCAGAATGTAAAAGTTGGATGAAGTGTATGCAAACATGTTGCCCTTTTACGAAGTCAGGGCCCGATTCAGAGATGTACACTAATGCAATTACATCTGCAATTTCACACAGAACATAACTGCAAAAATATGCTAGTGTTCCAAAGCTTACCTGAGGATAGGGATGCCCATTGCTGCCTTCTCAGTAACATCTACGCAGACTGGGCAGTCATGCAGCATATGCATTGTCTGACCTGTCTCAAACAGAATGGGTATGAACAGTGGCATAGCTGAGGGGATCGAGCGTGGCTTGTGCCCTGGGCGCCATCGGACCGGTGATGCGGTGGCACCGCTGACTGCGGTCCTGGGCACAGATGGTCTGTGTAGTGCAGACCATGCGGAGTGCTGCCCGCACTACACAGTAACAAATACTGCCACCGGCTACTACACTCGTATCACTCGGCTGTAGTGTGTTTGTTTTGGCAGCCAGCCAATGAGAGTCAGATAGACTCTCATTGACTACTGCGCCCACTGCCGAAGACAGGCTGGAGATCACACATGAGCTCCATCTTCTGGCTCCCACAGTGGATGATGGGAGAGACATCATGATATCATGATGTCTCTCCCATAATGCAGAGAGGGCCAACACTAGAGGATGGAGGAGCAGATGGCTGTCGGAGCAGGAGCAGGGATTCAGGTAAGTGTATTTTTATATGTGTTTGTCTTTATCTGGCACTACTGGGGGGAACTAGTACACAAGGGGTACTACTGGGGGCACTGCATGGGGGGACTACTACTGGGGGCATTATATTAGGGGCACAACTGGTGGCACTGCATAGGGGGGACCACTACTGGGGGCACTGCATGGGGGGACTACTACTGGGAGCATTATATAAGGGGCACTGCATAGGGGGTACCACTACTGGGGGCACTATATAAGGGACACTACTGGGGGGACTGCATAGGGAGAACTACTACTGGGGGCACTATATAAGGGGCACTGCATAGAGAGGACCACTCTACTGGGGCACTGCATAGGGGGGACTGCTGCTGGGGCACTGTTTAAGTGGCACTGCATAGGGAGTACCACTACTGGTGGGGCTGTATAAGGGGTACTACTGGGAGCACTGTATTAGGGTGACCACTAATGGGGGCATTGTATAAGGGGCACTACTGGGAGCACTGCATAGGAGTGGCCACTATTGGGGGCACTGTATAAGGGGCACTACATAGGGGGACCACTACTGGGGGCACTGTATCAGGGGCACTACTGGGAGCACTGCATAAGGGGGACTGCATAGGGGGGACTACTACTGGGGGCACTGTATAAGGGGTAATACTTGGAGCACTGCATAGGGGGACCACTACTGGGGGAACTGTATAGGGGGATCACTACTAGCAGCACTGTATAAGGGGCATTATGGGGGGCACTGTATAAGTGGTACTACTGTGGGCACTGTATAAGTGGCACTACTTTATAGCACTGCATGGGGGACCACTACGGGGGGAACTGTATAGGGGGATCACTACTAGCAGCACTGTATAAGGGGCATTATGGGGGGCACTGTATAAGTGGTACTAAGGGGGGCACTGTATAAGTGGCACTACTGGGGGCACTGCATAAGGTTCACTGTATAAGGGTACATTACTGGGTGCACTGTATAAGTGTGCACTACTAGGGGCACTGTATAAGGGGCACTACTGGGGCACTGTATTGGGGCACTATTACAGGAGGCACTGCATAAGGGATACTGCTACTGGGGACATGGCATAAGGGGCTCTATTAGAGTGGTCATTGTAAGAGGGGCACTACTACTTGGGGCATTAAGATGCATATTGAATGGAAAGGAATGTTCCCAGAGTTACGAGAAACAGTGGTGTGCCATACTGCCATGCCCCCATTTTCCAGTGGCCATGCCCCTTGTGTCATGGGGCCACACCCACTTTTTGGCACCTACTTGTTTGGGGGGTCTCCATTTTTTAACTTGCCCTGGGCTCCAAATACCCTAGTTACACCACTGGGTATGACATACCGGCAGCTGAATAGATAAGGCAGCCTGAAGGGAGAAGTTCCTGACAGGGAATGTAAATTCCATATCCCTCCCCCCCTAACCCTCCCTTAGTGGTGCCTAACCCTAACTTCTCCTGAGTGCCGAACCCTAACCTCCCTCCAAGTGCCTAACCCTAAACTCCTCCAGGGGGTGCCTAATCCTAACTCTAACCCCCCTTACCGCACCATAAACCTAACCCTTTCTGGGGGGGTGCCTAATGCTAATCTCCCCCCCAAAACCTAACCCTGATTCCACTAGGCTCCCAAAACCTACCCCTCACCCCCACGGCTAAGTGCTAAGATGCCCAGACTTACGTCGATCATGCTGGCGTCCATCTGTATTCAGGCATCGGAATTAAGATAGGGTTCAATATTTTGATGCCTATCTTAAGTGTTCTTTGTCAGGATATAGACCAGCGGCATGTACTCCACCGGTCTATAAACTACATCCCATCACAAACACAGTGTATCTCCTAACACGTATAGAGCTCCCATGCTGATAAGGATATCACAGTGGCTAATTTATACATGCACATGAAACAGCATTTAAACAGTCAGACATGCCTGAGTTTGCCTTGTCACCCCCCCATTACCTCCCCCAAATGCTGACTACTTTGTGATTGAATCCTCTCTACGAGCATAGTTGGCTTACATGCATGCACAATACCAAACAATCATTCTATCTGCATAAATATTGGTATTTTGTACATCTCTGAATCAGGCCATCAGTGTCTAGAGCTAAAGCACCATTGGAACTAGTACACACAGACATTTGTGGACCGATGAAAGTGGAATCAATGAGCGATAATTCCTACTTCATGATGCTTATAGACAATTTTTATGAAGATGACACATATATACTTCCTTAAAGCCAATATAGATGTAACCAGTATAATTGCAGATTGCAAAAGTCTTGTGGAAACCCAAACGGCCTGAAAATTGAAGATCCTCAGATGTGATAATGATGGTGTGTATGAAAATAGAGATATAGCTATCTTTCTAAAGAGAACTGGCATCAAACACAATTGCCTATACACCAGAAATGAATGTTGTGAATGAAAGAGCAAGCAGAACAATTGTTGATAGAAAACACACTATGCTAAGTGATGTGGGTATAGATAAGAGAATCTGGGCAAGGAAATCCTACCTGCAGTGTATCTCAAGAACCATGCACCCATGGTGGCATTCACAAGTACAACACCATTAGAGCCATGGTCCAAGAAGAAGCCAAGTATTCATCATCTCTGTGTCTTTGGGTGTAAAGTATGTTCTCACATCTCTAAAAAAAGAGGTGCAACCTGGATCCTAAGTCTATCTCCTGTATCATGCTAGGATACTGCCAAGAGAGCAAGGGATACAGTTTGTAGGACATTGACTACAAAAACTCTCATAAAATCAAGAGATGTAGTGTTTCACGAGACCACTTCAACCAAAAGACAACCCAGATATTGCAATGTCACAAAAACATGTGATGTTAGAGTAGCTATGCCCACAGATGGAAGTGTGTTGAAACCATAAGTAGCACAGATGGTTAATGGTTAGCATTACTGCCTCCTAGCACTGAGGTGATGGGTTCAATACCCACTATGGCACTAACTGTGGGGACTTTGTATATTCTCACTGTGTTTGTGTGGGTTTCCTCTGGGTACTCTGGTTTCCTCCAACACTCCAAAATATACTGGTAGGTTAATTGGCTCCCAACAATAATTAACCTTATTGTGTATGTGTGTGAGCATGTGGTAGGGGATATAGATTGTAAGCTCCACTTGGGCCGGGGCTGATGTGAATAGCCAAATATTCTCTGAAAAGTGCTGCAGAATATGTGTGCACTATATAAATTACTGGTAATAAATAAATAAATAAATAAATAAGTAGAAGTGATCAACCACATAACAGGAGCTCTATGAGGAGCAACACAGGCAAACCACCTTTTTGTGGTAGCAATTATGTATGCTAAAGGTGGTCCATCACTTGTTTCTTTCCTTAGTACAGATTAAATTGCACATCATAAGAACATTGTGGCTCCCCAAATATGAGGGTTCCGATATCAGTGAAAAAAATTATTGTCATTGTGCTTAGATTCATGACATCAATGCAGGCTTTTGTGAATAGCTTTAATTCTCAACTAAGAAAAATGCACCAGCAGAAGAAGCAGAATTGAGAATAAATCCTCTTTTGAAATAGTTGATTTTTATGCTGAGATATGGCTTTGGTTTCTGGAATTTAAATAGGATACACTTGACCACTGGGAGGAGTAGTGCCAGAATTAAGTTGGAGGTACAGTTAAATATACAGCAATTAAAGCCTCATCCTTGAGTTGACAACAAGTATGAATATTTCAAAGAGAGAGAGGATTGAATATCTGACTACCCATTAATGGAAAGAGTAGCTACTATGGGGGTCATTCAGACCCACTCGCAAGCGGCAGTACGCTCGCAAGTGGGTCGATGCTCCCCACTGCGCATGCGCACGACGGAGGGAGCTCTGTCGTGCGCAAGCGCGATACCCGGACTGCGACAGCCAACCTGTCGCTCTGGGTCTCACCCCAAAGGGGGCGTGCTGTCGATGGTGAGTGACAGCATGCCCCCTTTGGTGGGCGTGCCGGGGGGCGTGCCTGCCAGACGGAGGCATTCCCATTGGAACGCCATCCGTCTGAAGCCGGCCCCACTGACATCACTAGTGATGTCAGTGGGAGTGATTTTGGCTCTGATAGAGCCAAAATCACTCCAGGACTTGTGGCTGGGAAACCCTACCGCAGGGTTTCCGTCACAAGTCCGATGGTCGCGATGGTCAAGACCATCGCGACCATCTTTTTGGATGCTCGTATAAGCTGTGGGTGGTCACCCACAGCTATATGAGCGTCCAGGAGGACGCTCCATTTTAATGGAGGAGGGCCCTGATTCAGAGCGAGCGCTCTGGTCAGAGCATCCGGCTCTGAATCAGGCCCTATGTCTTTATGGCTCCAAAACATAAAAAGTCATAAGAAAAGAGGTGAATGTGTTTGAAATAAAACATAAACAAAATGTTCTTTGTGCAGGAATTAAATGTATAAGTTAATAGAATAGTTTTGACCATGATAGACACCACATGAATGATAAATCCACTATTAGCTATAGTATAAAGATGTTTTGCAAGAGGAACTAATTGATCCCCACACTTTTGAACCATAACATATTTGATAAAGTTACCATCAGCCCACAATTGTAAAAAATATATCAAAATTAGAAAAGTATTTTTTAGAAGTGACTGGAGCTCTGACAGTACTGCTTAAAACAACCTCTCCAGAAGCACCTATTGTTTGATGTGTCCCCATTTCTTTATGAGGGGAGGTGAGGCTGCCATGAGATGCTGGATTATATCAACTTCCCAACTCACCCCTTGATTTTGTTTGAGAGAGTTTGCCACCTAGTGGCTACCATGCTTCATTATTAATTCATGTAATGTACAAAGTAAAATGGACTAAACAGCAGATATACTATTTCGGCAAAACGGACTTAGGTAGAGGATTTTCAAAAAGATGAATCAAGTATTTTCAAAAAAGTGGGAAGAATCATAATATACATACATTAGATAAGGAAATTTATTTCTCAAAATACTTGAGAGCCTCGTCAGAAATGGGAACTATGACATAATTCTTAGATTAAAGCTAAAATTAGATTGCACATTGGCTGAGGAATCATCTACATGCCTGAAGGTTCACATCAAATCAATGTAGCAAATTAACACAGAGGTAAGTGGTTGGACATGCTGTCACCACAGGTGTAGAAAAAGAACTAGCAACTAAAACAGTAGAATTTGTGGAAAGCAACGCCTAAAGTGAGTCTTTGCGGGAAGATAATCATTGACAAGCCCTTGAAGAAATTGAATTATGTAGTCTTGTTTTACTTACTGTTTTTCCAAAGTTGAAGTTGGTAAAAGGACACGAGAGGAGTCAATGGCCAAAGTAAAATGTCACAGACATTGTGCTTCTAGTATTTCATGTTGGCTCATTGTGGCATGGATGTTAATGAGCAGCAGGAACCTCAGAAAGAGGTAATAGGCATCACTGACAGCACACAAATACAATAATAGTAGGTTGAGACAGAGACACAAAGGGGGAGATTTATCAAACATTCGAAATAGGACAAGTGGAGACGTTGTAGCAACCAATCAGCTTGAAGCTATTATTTTTCAAGTTAAATCTATAAAATGATAGCAGATGATTGGTTATTATGAGCAATATTTCCATCTGTCCAGTTTTATCACTCTGGGGGAGTGCCCAGTATTCCCAGAAATGCCAGAGTGCTCCCAGAGTCTTTCCCCACACAGCATCACAGTGCAGCACTGGGCTCCTGGTCACTGAAGAGGAGCCAGCATTTTGGTGTCACCCCCCCTTGATATATATAGTATTGTCAACTTAGCCGTGTATTCAGATTTTAAAATAGAACATAGAGAAAGTGGTGCCAGTGTTCATCTAAGCAGAGGCCCTGCATGGTACAGTAGCAACAGAACAGGTAATGTTGCCAAAAGCTGCAAGTTATAAAAGCTATTGTACAGTACCTACACCTCTCTCATCCTTCACAATTCTCCCAAACATGTTTGAAATCCCTAGTGGTAAATGTTATTATATGGTCTATAGAAAATATGACACTCTTCTATTAAAGTATACATTGTATGCAGTGCACTAAAATTAAATAAAAAATTAAACTCATCATTGGCTTTAAAATGCTTAGAGGGGCATGGTTGCAAAGGTCACTAACATGATGGAGCCAAGCAGAGAATTTACGAGTCATGCACAACATAGACTCAGTTGACACATGCATCCACCGCATACTGTATGTCCAAAGTTGGCCAATGAAAGAGGTATGTACTGTAATTGGTGTGTGTATATAAATACTACCTAATCCATAAATGAATAGCCTGAATCAACAGAGACTGTTGTTATGGTGAATTCTCCTGAATGTCACTTTGCCTGAGTTTTATATTGCCACCTTTAGCCTTTATTTTAACACATCAGTGTATACAATAAGGCATATCAAAGTGTGCTTTATGCATAAAAAGATCATTGTGATCCTGATCTTAATGAGGGTATTACTGATCCATTCCTTGCTGATATTTCCTGAATTTTAGAAGATTTATGTATGTTGTACAACCTTCAAACTAAAGGATAACCCCTGAAGAAGTCTTATCAGACGGAAAGTGTAGGATTAATTTTGGAGCAAGCAACTGGAAAAATCATGTCCCTAAAAGGGTGAATTTAATTTATGTAAAAGTGATGATTTGCCAAACTGTAAATGATTTTATACTCTGCAAAATAACTATTTTAATAAATTGTGGTCATAAAAAGTTTTTAATTGTTTAAGGGTGTCAATAAAAGTATAATTGTATTGTATGGGCTTTTGATACAGACAAATGAGCAAGTAGACCATGTAATTGGTTAAAATCTATTATCATCTTTCAGTTTACTATATAACCCAAGATTTTAAGAAAATAGCATCCCTTCAAACCTTGTAAACCATATTACTATTGGCCTCAATACTTTTTTAGGGCTGCTGTGTAGTTTTCTACTAATTTCAGCTCATTATAAAAGTATTTTTACTTTGTATGTGCCTGTATATATATATATATATATATATATATATATATATATATATATATATATAAATATTTATATAGTGGGTGAACTGATTAAGGTGGATACACCAAGTTCCTGCACATTGTTAAGGGGAATTCCTTTGACCTTCACAACTCTAAAGGGAGATAAGGTGAGAAAGAAAGACATCCGAGTTGGTCCACAATATGGTAGAGCTTTCAAGATGTCCCTTCCATAAAAAAATTAACATAATAAATTAATATAATTAATTCATAAATAATGGTGGTGGTATAGTGAAATGTGTCAGATTAATTTCCCATTTACATTGCAGCCTTTGGATCTCTGTTTACTTCATTACTGAGTACTGTAACTCACATTCAAAGCACCCATAAATGCTTTACAGTTTTTACATAGTTTATAACCCTCTTATATATTAACAATTTTCTTTCTATTTTGAAATTATTGTCTAGTCATAAATGTATGGAATGTACTATAGGAACTTATCACAAATTCTTTCTTTAGTTCTCACTTTAATGTATAGGAAAGAGTCCTGGACTGCACACCCTGAATATATATAATGGGAGGTGCTACCTGTTGAGACTTTTATTGTAGACACAGAAACAGGCAGATCACAGGTGCACAACTCCAAATTACTGATTATATATATAAATACATTATGCAATAAAATTTTGCAATAAATCATGGCCAAGGTTATGGGCCTACCCACCATATCCAGGTAACCTCTCTAGGGTAGGTCTCTAACATACTAGGGCTAAAATCCAGAGCACAGGATACCCCCAAACCAGCTCAGCCGAGCCACCCTAAGGAATCACTCTAATGAGAAAAGTGAAGTGCGAAGTAAGAAAGATAAGAGCAGCTGTGGCTGTATGTATAGGATAGAAGTGAAAATACAAATATAATAAAAACAAACAGTAAAATGTTAAAAATGTGAAAAAAGGAAGAATGTGTTATAATGTGATGCCCTGAAGCAGACCAACCAAAGCAATCCAGGGGACCCACGCCTCAACAATCAAACCAAAGTTGCACTACTGTATATAACTTGTAGGACTTACCTAAAATTGTGCCTATTACTAGAGTGCATATACAATACCAGACTCCATGCTTTTATACCAATGGGGGAGGAGTGTTAGTCCAGGCTGAAAGCGTCTCATTCATTCAGGTGTGCAATGAAGCACACTAAATGGAGTGCATAGGAAAATGTCCTGGTCTGCACACCCTAAATATATATAACTCATAATACATGTTAGGGACTTACCCTACAGAGGTTACCTGGATATGGTGGGTAGGCACATCACCTTGGCCATGATTATGCTAAAAACCTCTATTTATTGCAAACTTCAATTGCATAATGTATTTATATATATATATATATATATATATATATAATCAGTAATTTGGAGTTGTGCACCTGTGATCTGTCTGTTTCTGTTGTCACTTTAATGCCAGGAGAAACAGATAAAGCAGCTGACAATATTTGCTGGGCGCCCGCTGAGATTTTGTTATCAGCAGGCATCCGGCTACCTCCCTGAAGCACCAGCCGGAGGCTGGAGCTCACTGTTGAGCTCCGGCTTCCAGCACCCACCCACAGGTACTATGATAGAGATGTCATGACATCTCTCCTATAGTTTAGCAGAGCAGCCAGGTGGACCGGAGGCAGCGGACCCAGGAGAGGGGCTTAAGGTAAGTATGTTTCGTTTTTTGTTTTAGCGGCTTCATATTCGGGGTATAACTTCTGGGGGCACTACTACTAGGGGCATTACTATTGGGGGCACTATTACTGGGGGCATTTACTTGGGGTCACTACTACTGGGGGCATTTACTCTGGGGCATTACTATAGGGGCACTACTACTGGGGAAATATTCCTGGGGGCATTACTATTGGGGGTACTACTACTGGGGTCATTATTACAGGGGGCATTACTATTGGCACTACTACAGGGGGCATTACTTCTATAAGATGCACCACTGTGGGAACTGCATAAGGGGCACTACCACTATTGGGGGCACTGCATAAGGGGAATTACCACTGTTGGCAGTGCATAAGGGGCACTACCACTACTGGTGGAACTGCATAAGGGGCACCACTACTGGGGTCACTGCATAAGGGGCACCACTACTGGGGTCACTGCATAAGGGGCACTACCACTACTGTGGGCACTGAATAAGGGGCACTACCACTACTGTGGGCACAGCATAAGGGGCACTACTGCTGTGGGCATTATGTATAAGGGGCACTACTACTGTGGGCATTGTATAAGGGACACTGCTACTGTGGGCATTATGTGTGTTAAGGGCACAACTACTGTGGGTATTGTGTATAAGGGGCACAAATGTGGGCATTGTGTATAAGGGGCACTGATGTGTGTCATACATGAATAAAGGACACTACTATGTGGTGTAATGTGAATCGGGTGAATCAAGATTGTGATACTGTCTGGCATAATTTGAATTGGGAATACTATTGTGTGACCAGGCCCCTTTTTAAGACCACACTCCTTTTCCCAGCACACACTCCTACGGCGTGCCCTGTTCCTTTTTTTTTAACGCTGGGGGGGGTGAGTTCCACCACTTCACTTGGACCACTTTAAGCACTGGTGGAGCCACACTAACTGACACTGATTCCCAGCTGGAGATGTTTGGCAGTGTTTGGAAGGGCAATTGGTGTAGCTCCCCTATTTGAAGATTGGACTGTGCTGCTGCCCCACCTCTGGAGCTGCCACTGGCTGACACTAATTTACATAGTGTTCCACATTAATAAACAGCAAACAATATTTTTTATATGTTCTTATTAACATGATCAATCAAGACACAGGGCCTGATTCAGAGATGATGCTATGTCGATGTTTAAATTGTTTGAGAAATTATCAGTAATCTGCGAATGCATCAAGTTTCATTTTCAGTTATTTGCAAAGTGATTGACAGGCAGGGACCATTTATTGGCAGCAATGGGAAGGTGGTGACCTAACTGCAGATGTGTCACAAATTTTTGCAACAGCTGTGTCTACACCAGTAACTGCGATCCCGTACAATGTGAAATGTGCTCTTCCCTGCATGATCACAGGATTACTCAGAAGCCCAATAATTGACTGATCTGCAACCGAGCTGCGTCTTTGTATCTGGTCACATGGATTTGCAACGGCTGCTACATTTGCATATTTTCACCCACATTTGCAGCTACGGTGGCATTAGCTTACATGCCTGAATCAGGCCCATAGTTCATGTTTATTGAATGCATTTGATGAATGTACAACCTCTTCAGCTGCCGCAAAGTTATTTTAGTAATTGATAAAAAAAATAGAGTGGATATATCCTATATTATGTACAGTGGGCCTGATTCACAGGCACTTGCAAAAAGAGAACTCTCGCTATGAATCAGGGTGGCCACTTGTTTTTTTAGATGCAGCCTCCTGGCCGCTCTTATACCTGTGGGTTACCACCCACAGCTTATGCGAGCGGCCAGGTGATGGTCGCGATGGTCAAGACCATCGTGACCATCGGGCTTGCGACGAGACCCTTGCAGTAGGGTCTAATTGCCACAAGCCCCAGTGGATTTCCTGCTCTAATAGAGCAGGAAGTCCACCTACTGACATCACGAGTGATGTCAGTAGGGCCGACCATAAATGGCATGCGTTCCTGCAGGAATGCCTCCGTTTGCACAGCCACCCCCCCGCCCGCCTTACAAACGGGGCGAGCTGTCGATCAACATCGACAATCACCCCTTTTGGATGCGAGTGCTGGAGCAAGTGCTTTTTGCGCTCGCTCTGGGGCTCGTGCATGCACAGTGCGCTCGCCACGCATGCAAACTGTCTAACAATCGACCGGCTTGCGAGCGCATATCACTTGCGAGCAGGTCTGAATCAGGCCCAGTGCTCATTATAGAGAAAGATTTCATCTGGTGTCTTTTGAAAAAAAGCCAATTTTACTTGTTTCCTAGAAAAAAAAACCCTATTCCCTGTGTTACTGAAGAAAAATATCCAACACATAGGGGTTGAAATATCATTATGTTAACCAGATGTCAGAATGTATTTTTGTTAATAGCTTACTGCTAGTGGAACTTTTTTTTACATAGTACCAGATGAATAGGTATTACATTTACCATAATAGTGTGCAAGGGATGCAGTTCAATTACCGGCATCCGGAATGCTGGCTGACGGAATCCCGATGCTGGAAGTCCAACCTGGTACTAAAGATAGGCGTCTATTCCCGACACCTATATTCATCCAGATGCCGAAGTCCCGACAGCCTGCATCCCAAACGAAGGTAAGCAGAGAATGGTAGCATGTATCCGGGGGGAGGGCTAGGTTTAGGCACCTCCAGGAGGACTTAGTGTTATGCACCCCCCGGGGAGGGTTAGGATTAGGCTAGGGTGAGTGGGGGTTAGGGTTAGGCACCACCGGAGGGGGAAGGTTAGGGATCGGCACCCTCCCCCGGAAGGGATAGGTTTAGGCTTCAGGGAGGGGGGGTTAGGTTTAGGCACCCCTGGGGGTTCTTAGGGTTAGGCACCACCCTGAGAGTGTTAGGGTTAGACACCACTAAGGGAGGGTTAGAGTTTTATTTGGATTAGGTTACTTACGTGCCCCAGTCAGGATCTTCATGCTTTGGCCTTCCGGTGTCAGTTATTCATCCGCCAAGCATAGATCCAGCAGCATTACATACCGATTCCGTGTGCACACAAGAATTAGTAATTATACAAAGACAGAAATAAATGAATCCTCCTCCCATTTTTTTTTTCCTGAGAAGTGTCTGACTGAACATATGTGCATAAAAAAGTGCTTTCACATGCATGCATTTCTTCATGCTTGAGTCTGGGGTCCCAATGTACCCTACTGAACAAGAGCCAAAACAATTTAGATTTTTCAAGTAAAAACATAAAAATTTTATTATATAAACACAATCAATGCAAATCAATTTTATATACTTTATTTCTGCCTCTGACGACAATAAGGTTAACTCCTATACATGCTTTGACAATTCAGATTTTACAAATTGACAAACAATGGACTGTACAATAAACTAATATAAATTAGTTTGTACACGTATGATATATTTAAATGTATCAGTAATTTAATATAACTAGAGATGTGTGCCGACCCCTGTGTTCTGTTTTGATTTTTGGATCTGTATCTCCTTGTGTTTTGGATCTGGATTTGGTTTTGCCAAAACTGCCCCTTACGTGTTTTGGATATTTTTTTTTTTTAATTGATAAAATCTGCTAAAATCAAATTTTTTTTTTCTTCTTACAGTATTATTAACCTCAATAACATTAATTTCTACTCATTTCCAGTCAATTTTGACCACCTCACATCTCACAATATTGTTTTACTCTGGTTTAGGCCCAAAATTTGCACCAAGATAGCTGGTTGACTAAGCTAAGTGGCAGCAGTTGGCGGCACAAACACGTGACAGTTCAAATTCTAACATGGCACATAAGGAAACATATGTTTTCATTAATCAAGAGTCCTGAGGGAGTTAGAGTATCTGTATAGTTGACGGCAGGGACAGGAAGGGTTGATTGGTAGTAAATTTAATTTAATTGTTTTATTCCAAAGCAAATTTATGAAAGGAGAGTATGGATGAACAATATGTCCCATGTTTTGCCCACAAAATCAACTTGGTTTTTCAGAATATCAGATTTTTTTTTCAAATTAAAGGGGCATGCAGGAAATGCTGTCTTGGACCATAAACATATCTGGACATTTTTGGCATGCAGCAACCACAAGTCAAAGATTGCAGCAGCAGTGGCAGTTCAACTTCCAAAATGGCAAATCAGGAAACAAATGTTTTTATTATTCAAGAGGCCTGAAGGGATTGGAGTATGTATGTAGTTGAAGGCAGGAAAAGGAAGATTTGATTAGTAGTTCATTTAATTGAATTTTTTTATTTTGAAGCAAATTTATGAGAGAGGAGGGGAGGCATTTCCAAAAATATTTTACTCATTCACACCAGTCCTTGCCCCAGAAGAATCCTTGAGCACTTTGCCTGCTGCGGCTGCAGGGAGTGGATTTTCATCCCAGAAGGGGACCAAAAAGACTACTAGTAGTACTTTAAAAAAACAATTGACTGTTAAACAATCCATTGCAAGGGGGAGCAAATATGACAATAGTCACCCAGTTGAACAGAGGATCACTGATGTCATAACATCTATGCAGGTCTATATGCTGGTTACCCCAGCCTATACCATCACCCAGATTATACCAGAACCCAAGCCAATATCATCATCCAATCCTGTGTTGTGTATTAATTACAGCTGCACTCTCTGTTAGATAGGGGATTCATTGACCACTTTAG
Source organism: Taudactylus pleione (assembly GCA_031769625.1). Lineage (NCBI taxonomy): Eukaryota > Metazoa > Chordata > Amphibia > Anura > Myobatrachidae > Taudactylus > Taudactylus pleione. The sequence goes on from JAUIMM010000275.1 coordinate 3,038,796, forward strand.
TGGTTGTGATTTCCATTCTCATCCATATCACCACAAACCCTACACATCTTCTGACATGGGCTATATTTGAAGCAGCTACACTCTGGAATATGGTTGCATGGAGTTGCCCCTCTGACTTGCTGAATTTCAGGTAGAGGGGCCATGCGTAGGGACACTATATCAGAGAAAGCAATATTAGCAGCTTTATTCCTTTTTTAAACCATATCCTCTAATTTCACCTTTTGAAGATGTTTATGTGAATCTTCTTAGCTAAGGTGTTTGTGATGTCATCATGTTTTATATATTACGCAGATTATTTAGCACTTTGTTGTGGTCTTCTATTTTTTTTATTGCTAATTTTGTGTTATAAAATTGTAAAATTGTGAATATTACACTACAGTTCCACTAACAGTATCACAAGATTTTTTATGAATTAGAAAAGAATAACACACTGCGCTACCATTTACAGTGTCACAAGATTATTTCTGAATAAGAATAACACACTGTGCTACCATTTATAGTGTCACAAGATTTTTTTATGAATAAGAAAAGAATAACACACTGTGCTGCAACTTACAGTGTCACAAGATTATTTATGAATAAGAATAATACACTGCACTACGACTTATAGTGTCACAATACGTGGACAATAAACTGAGGTCTGGCCGGCAGTGTCACCAAACAATAATAGCACATCTAAATTGCTAATGCACACAAACAAAAAATATATTTTTTTTGTTTTGTTTTTGTGGATTGATATTGATATTATTAATTTAATTTCACTTTTATTTTTTTCACACTGGGGAAGAGCACCCCTGAATGAGGCAGCAGCCCTTGATGAAAAACACAGACAGCACCCCTTTTTGATGGACAACAAAGCACCCCTGCCAAGGGCGGACAGACCACCTGCAGAGTCACAAATACGTGGACAATAAACTGCGGCAGTATCACCGTACAATGGCCCTCATTCAGACCCACTCGCGAGCGGCTGTCCGCTTGATTCTGGGCCCCTCAGGAAGCCCGGGCTCGGGTAATCTGTACCCACTCCCACCCCCCTCTCGGCACCCCTGAGTAGGAGCCTGTGTGCATCAAGTGGTTATAGGTGCCGCTGTAGAAACCTGATGTTGTGGCATTGAGTTACCTGCCCACTATGCGAAGAGTAGAGTCAGTACCAGGTGGTTACTGATGGTGGTGAGGTAAACCCACTCAGGTTACTCAGGCACGAGTAAACACACCCTATTCTATCAGTGAAAAAAATGTGCATCGCCTGGCAGAGCGAGGTGATCTGGTCACACCTGGTGTACATTAATGCATATGAATGTGCAAGGACTGAAACGACCACGTTTCAGGATCTGTACAAACTGTTATACCTATATAACAATAGGGCAGAATTTGCATAGTGGCAAAAACTAGAAAAAGACAAATAAGTCTTTTTGGGGCACTCTTGAAACAAATATAGATACTGTATTAAGAGTATTAAAACTATACTTTTATTAATTACCTTGGTTAAAATAGACTTCACTTCACAAAAACGAAAAAGTGAGATTAAAGATGAACGTATTAAAAGGAATATGTAACACACAAATGCACACAATAAATAAATTGTAATCAGGGTCGTATGATCTATGGTAGCATGCACATGAGATTAATATATTCAATTAGATTGCATGCATTATTATAATTAATCAACCACTTAGTAACATATAGAACAAATATGTAATACAAAAATACACACAATAAATGAATCGTAATCAGGATCGTATGATCTGTGGTAGCATGCACATAAGATTAATATATCCAATTAGATTGCATGCATAATAGGAAAAAATATAACGATGTAACGGGTCCTATTAGGTTACCCACTAGATAAATTTCTGTTGGGTAAGAAGAAAAATGCCACACACAATGAATTGAAAAAGTGACCAATATGTCAATTAATTTTGTAATATTAACAAATTTTAAGGGTCACATTAATTGATATAGCAGAAAAAACTGTTACTAATGCAGCATAACATAATATCATCAATTCATAATAAACAAGTACATCTGATTTGTTCTGGTCAGATGAAATTATAATGGCAAGGAAAAATAGTCTGTTTACAAGTCAAAGTAAATTTCATACAGTGGTATTACCTTTGTTTGTGCAGTATAAATCTATGATCTTGAATTGATAAGGTATAAGGTTACATTAATAATGCACATAATCCTGTATTCAATTTATTCATAAATTGTATCTTTGTATCATCAGTAATTAAAAAATCGACCATGTATTGCAGATATAAATCAAGTAATATATTCCTATAGTTAGTACAGAAAACAATAATCCCCTTAATATAGATGCCAATATAGGCTCAAAATGATGTTGTATACCTTCTAAAAAAATGATTGTAGATACAGCATATAACAGATTCAGTATAATACCTATTGCTGAGGATCTAACATCACATAGGGATTGTGCAAATGTATGTGCCAGAAGATAATACGATTCTATAGGATTACAGATGAAGAAAGTTAGATCTGTTTTGCTGGGAACGCAGAACCACTTCTGCTTTCCATTTTCTGATTCTGACAAGGGATGAGAGAGTGGAACAGTGTGACACACAGACGAAATAAAAGTTGTGCACTTCTGCTGTTTCAGGAAGAGCTGTGTCTCTCCCCTGTCACCTGGTGGGCATTGCAGGGGGAGTCACATGCAGGGAACTCAAATGAGAGAGTGCTTTGAAAGGATAGTAAAATACCTTGCCAGGAAAATCAAAGGACCAGAGCTGCATGCGCTGTGTGCGGGAGCCCTTGTGCTGATGCACTGTTCAGTACACGCATTTTGCCGGTATGGCTTGATCACCTGATCGTGAAGCTGTGTTCTTGCTTCCTTGTTGTTAAAGGGCGAGTGCCCAATCAGCGTTAGCTGTGTTAGAGATTGACTGTTGTCACAGCCAATCCTGGTGTAACAGGTTCTGAGAATATCAACATAGATAGGAAGGTCAGTGGGTGTAACTAGTATGAAGATTAACATATGTAAACAATGCAAAAACGGAGAGGCAATGATAGAAGAATCAAGCGTCTAGAATATGGCCAGAATAATCAGGAAAATCATATATAAATAAATGAATCAAGTTTAAAAATATTGATAAATGGGGAAATAGGTAAGTGGTGAAAGATAAAATATACAGAATATACAAATACCCAATTTAATTAAACAGTGTAAGTGAGAGTGACAGGAATACAGAATTGATAGTGATACAGCAAATTGTCCGAATTAGAGACAATTAGAATGGGAGAAAAGTATAATTGATTATATATGGTGAAAGTGGAACAATTAATTAAAAGGGAGTATGGAATATTATAGAATAATAAAAGGGAAGTGTATAGTGGATAAATAGGTGATGAGCTAAATAAGTGTGAAAAAGTGAAAATAATAGGCACATGTAAAAATTTGATTAAGGCGCAGTTCAAGCCTCTAATCATCGTTAGACGGGTGTCAGAATATAACAATTTTATATATGACATAGGTAAACAAAGCAAAAGCTATGAAGCAGTGATAAAGAAAATGAGTTAAGAAATGATCAGAATATACTCAGGTGAAGTAATGTGAGAATGAGTATATTTAATTATACTGATATAGGGAAACGGTATTAAGTGATAGAAAACAGTAAAACGGTGAGATGAAAAAGTGTAATGGTGGGATGATTAGTTTTAGTGGATCTAGCAGAGATGGAAAATAAGGGATTTAAATAGGGATCATGGGAATAGAAAGAAAAAAGGATAGTAGATAATATGATTGATACAAGGTGGGACAGGGTCAATATCGTGATATGGGATAAATAGGGGAAATACTGAAAGTGAATAAAAACCTTTACTGGTAGGTTAATTAGTGAATATTAGATGTGAAATAGGTGATGATAGTGGGAACGTGTAATGATGAGAGAAAACAGGAGAAATGGAGGGAAAAGGAGAAGAGAGAATTAGTGAAAAAATATATATATTTTTTGGGTGAAGGGTGGAAAAAAGAAAACAGGAAACATTGATAATAATGAAATAAGGGGATTAGGATAAAAAAGTGAAGGAAAAGAGGTGAAAGAACAAAAATATCAGAGTATATACGATGTAAGAGATAAAAGAAAATAAATATAAATATAAGAATAAATATAAAAATAAATAAAATAAAATTAAAAATAAAATAAACAGAAATAATAAAAGAGTATATGTATATTTTGAATATCAAGATATTAATATATTAAATAGTGAATCAAGGTAAAGATGTTATTAGAACAAATTAATTAAGTAAAAAGAAAGACTAGGATTAATTGGGATATCATTAGCCTAGAAAATTATTGCAAACAAAAAATAACTCCCAGAGGTCTCCGTCCTAAGCTTTTTCCAACATTCGAATTATGTACGAATAACTTACCCAGAGAGTGGGAAAATAGCTTAGCTGGAACAGGAAGAAGTTGCAGCCCTGGAAGAACTAGCTGAACAAACTGACCCACCACCCACCTATGTCAGACCCATATGCAAGAAACATTCCACCTTCTTCCCTTCAGAAAATATATGCCCAGTGGTGGGTGTTTTTCTCAGATTTGTATCTCGAGACTTTGATAACATTTATAAACAACAGAAATATCAGAAACCATACAATAATCTCAGTTTACAACACCGTCTGGCCCTGGAACAAATTAAAAACTGGAATGATGTGATAATAAAACCATCTGATACATGTGGAAACATTGTTATTTGGCCATTAAAACTCTATTTGAGGGAGGCAAATAAACAACTACAAGATGCTTCCTGTTATACAACCACTTTATTCGATCCCACAGAGAATTTTAGGATCTTATATTCCAGAATCATAGACAGGGCTTTCTATGACGGTATAATTACAAAAATGGTATATGATTATTTATGGGTTTCACACCCAAAAACTCCAACTTTTTATCTACTTCCTAAGGTACACAAGAATTTGGAAAACCCACTGGGTAGAGCCATCATGTCAGGTAATGGAGGCCTTCTTGAGAAAGCTAGCTGTTTCCTTGATGTTCATCTGAGGCAACATGTTGTCAGTCTCCCATCCTATTCAAAGGATACAACTGATGTCCTGAGGAAAATACACGATACTATCTTGGATGACACTCACCTACTTGTTAGCTTGGACGTGGAATCCCTATACACATCCATCATCCATGATCTAGGGATCCACGCAGTGAGGTATTTCCTCAGTATGGAAGGTTTAGGGGACTTCCAGGAGTTTCTATTGGAACTCCTTGAATTTGTCCTCCACCATAATTATTTCACGTTTAATAATCGCTTCCATATACAAGTAAGAGGAACTGCTAAGGGGGCAGCATGTGCACCCACATATGCAAATCTTTTTTTAGGGTGGTGGGAGAGAGAACATGTTTTCCAAGACTGTAATGACAACTACACACGACACATCATCAATTGGATGCGCTATGTTGATGACATCCTGATGATTTGGTATGGGACACAGAGTGAACTAGACATGTTTGTTAAGCAGATGAACAAAAACAACATCAATTTAAAATTAACTTGCATCAGCAGCAGTAGCAATATCGCGTTTTTAGATCTCAGAATCTTCAATGGAGAGAATGGTAAAATCTGTACTGAACTCTATAGGAAGGAAATGTCTATGAATAGTTTACTTCATAATAGTAGTTCTCACTTCCCTCCTACTATAAATAATATTCCTAAAGGAGAATTTCTGAGATTGAGACAAAATTGTTCGGATGATAATTCATTCAAGATTCAGAGCAAAGATCTCATTGTGAGACTTTGTGAACATGGCTACAGCAAGAGATCCATCAAAAAAGCCAGTTATGAAATATCCCAGACCAAAAGAAAAACCCTGATTTTTGACAAAAAATTCCAGAAAGATGGTACCAATGTTATCAGATTCATTGGTGATTACTGTAACAGCTGGTAGGAGGCTAGAAACACACTTCAGAGACACTGGCACATCCTGCTATCAGATACAGATCTTGCAGCAAGCCTAGAAACGAGAGTCAATATGAGCTGGCGGAGAGCTCCCAATCTTAAAGATAGACTGGTCAGAAGTCATTTTAACATGTTGTCTAAGAAGATACCTATGATAGTTGGCAGTCATCAATGCGGCTCATGCAAAGTATGTTCACACATACTTAACATTTATACAGTCATTGACAAGTTTGGCCATAATATTAAAATTAAGGAATTCTTTCATTGTAAAACCACCAATGTTATTTATTGTATCACTTGTTCTTGTGATATAAAGTACGTTGGTATGACATCGGGAATGATCAAAGTTAGGATCCTGGAACACCTAGGTAATGTGAGAAATCCTGAAAAGGACATTAAAAAAAATGAAGCAACTCACAACAGTGGGCAAGCATTTTCATGTTAAATATTCAGGACAATCGCAGGATTTGAAAGTCTTCTGCCTTGAGAGAGTGAAACTAGGCTTAAGAGGAGGAGACCTCAATAGAGCTTTACAAATGAAAGAAAGTGAATGGATATTTCGACTAGGATCCCTGATTCCTAGCGGTTTAAATGAACACATTAATTTTGGAGTATTTTTATCAGAATAATTACTCTATTTGGATGTTGATCTACCATCAAAAACTCTTTCCCTTTCTTTTTTCTTTTTCCTTAATTCATTTGTTCTAATAACATCTTTACCTACATTCACTATTTAATATATTAATATCTTGATATTCAACATATACATATACTCTTTTATTATTTCTGTTTATTTTATTTTAATTTTATTTATATTTATATTTATTCTTATATTTAAATTTATTTTCATTTATCTCTTACATCGTATACACTCTGATATTTTTATTATTTCACCTCTTTTCCTTCACTTTTTTATCCTTATCCCCTTATTTCATTATTATCAATGTATCCTGTTTTCTTTTTTCCCACTTCACCCAAACACTAGATATATTTTTTCACTAAATCTCTCTTCTCCTTTTCCCTCCATTTCTCCTGTTTTCTCTCATCATTACACGTTCCCGCTATCATCACCTATTTCACATCTAATATTCACAATTTAACCTACCAGTAACGGTTCTTATTCACTTTCAGTATTTCCCCTATGTATCCCATATCACGATATTGACCCTGTCCCACCTTGTATCAATCATATTATCTACTATCCTTTTTTCCTATTTTTTTGTTCACATTCTTTCTATTCCCATGATCCCTATTTTTATCCCTTATTTTCCATCTCTGCTAGATCCACTAATACTTATCATCCCACCATTACACTTTTTCAACTCACCGTTTTACTGTTTTCTATCACTTAATACCGTTTCCCTATATCAGTATAATTAAATATACTCATTCTCACATTACTTCACCTGAGTATATTCTGATCATTTCTTAACTCATTTTCATTATCACTGCTTCATAGCTTTTGCTTTGTTTACCTATGTCATATATAAAATTGTTATGTTCTGACACCCGTCTAACGATGATTAGAGGCTTGAACTGCACCTTAATTGAATTTCTACATGTGCCTATTATTTTCACTTTTTCACACTTATTTAGCTCATCACCTATTTATCCACTATACACTTCCCTTTTATTATTCTATAATATTCCATACTCCCTTTTAATTAATTGTTCCACTTTCACCATATATAATAAATTATACTTTTCTCCCATTCTAATTGTCTCTAATTCGAAGAATTTGCTATTTCACTATCAATTCTGTATTCCTGTCACTCTCACTTACACTGTTTAATTAAATTGGGTATTTGTTTATTCTGTATATTTTATCTTTCACCACTTACCTATTTCCCCATTTATCAATATATTTTAATTTGATTCATTTATTTATGTATGATTTTCCTGATTATTCTGACCATATTCTAGATGCTTGATTCTTCTATCATTGCCTCTCCATTTTTGCATTGTTTACATATGTTAATCTTCATACTAGTTACACCCACTGACCTTCCTAACTATGTTGATAGGCTCAGAACCTGTTATACCAGGATTAGCTGTGACAACAGTCAATCTCTAACACAGCTAATGCTGATTGGGCACTCGCCCTTTATCAAACAGGAAGCAAGAACACAGCTTCACGATCAGGTGATCAAGCCATACCGGCGAAATGCACGTACTGAATGGGGCATCAGCACAAGGGCTCCCGCACACAGCGCATGCAGCTCTGGTCCTTTGATTTTCCTGGCAAGGTACTTTACTATCCTTTCAACGCACTCTCTCATTTGAGTTCCCTGCATGTGACTCCACCTGCAATGCCCACCAGGTAACAGGGGAGAGACACAGCTCTTCCTGAAACAGCAGAAGTGCACAACTTTTATTTTGTCTGTGTGTCACGCTGGTCCACTTTCTCGTCCCTTGTCAGAATCAGACAAGGGAAAGCAGAAGTGGTTCTGCGTTCCCAGCACCACAGATCTAACTTTCTTCATCGGTAATCCTATAGAATCATGTTATCTTCCGGCACATACATTTGCACAATCCCTATGTGATGTTAGATCCTTAGCAATAGGTATTATACTGAATCTGTTATATGCTGTATCTACAATCATTTTTTTAGAATGTATACAACATCATTGTGAGCCTATATTGGCATCTATATTAAGGCGATTATTGTTTTCTGTACCAACTATTGAAATATATTACTTGACTTATATCTGCAATTCAAGGTCGATTTTTTAATTACTGATGATGAAAAGATACAATTTATGAATAAATTGAATACAGGATTATGTGCATTATTAATGTAACCTTATACCTTATCAATTCAAGATCATAGATTTATACTGCACAAACAAAGGTAATACCACTGTATGAAATTTTACTTTGACTTGTAAACAGACTATTTTTCCTTGCCATTATAATTTCATCTGACAAGAACAAATGATATGTACTTGTTTATTATGAATTGATGATATTATGTTATGCTGCATGAGTAACAGTTTCTTCTGCTATATCAATTAATGTGACCCTTAAAATTTGTTAATATTACAAAATTAATTGACATATTGGTCACTTTTTCAATTCATTGTGTGTGGCATTTTTCTTCTTACCCTACAGAAATTTATCTAGTGGGTAACCTAATAGGACCCGTTACATCGTTATATGTTTTCCTATTATGCATGCAATCTAATTGGATATATTAATCTTATGTGCATGCTACCACAGATCATACGATCCTGATTACGATTCATTTATCGTGTGCATTTTTGTATTACATATTTGTTCTATATGTTACTAAGTGGTTGATTAATTATAATAATGCATGCAATCTAATTGAAAATATTAATCTCATGTGCATGCTACCACAGATCATACGACACTGATTACGATTTATTTATTGTGTGCATTTGTGTGTTACATATTCGTTTTAAATGTTCAAATTTATTTCGTTTTTGTGAAGTGAAGTCTATTTTAACCAAGGTAATTAATAAAAGTATAGTTTTAATACTCCTAATACAGTATCTATATTTGTTTCAAGAGTGTCCCAAAAAGACTTATTTGTCTTTTTCTAGTTTTTGCCTCAATGCAAATTCTGCCCTTTTGTTATATGTTTATAGCACAAATGTTTTGGGCGCACCACCAATAATAAGTCATCCAGAGTAAAGTTTTCTAAGTATATATTATTTACATAACTTTTTGCGATAGACTTGGATTTGGTATTCTAATTGATTTACTATTAGTATTGATTTATTGTGACACCAGTGCGGACTCTATTCTTTTTTCCACACTGTTATACCACCTGGTGCATCTTTAGACACTACCATAAGTCACATCATCAAAACTTGCTTCAGCTTCAGTGAACATAGCCATCTGAGTATGGCCTGTAAAGTGAACAATTTGGCTTCTGAGTGTGCAAACACTTCATTGGCACTTCCATAACACACTTATAAGACAAAACATATCCATGTGTCTGTTCAGCCACCTCCCAGTCACCACTCAGCATTTTTCCAAGCCATGTCTGATACTGTGAGCCTCAATTGTAACAGCCGCTTTGTGCATGGAACTCCAGCAGTATAACAGTCTTTATGGCTTTCTGTCCAGGTGCAATAGCTCAACTCCATCAACATCGGCACTACTGCTACTGAGAATCACCCCCAAAAGTTGTATAAATATCATATAAATATCATGTTAAAATGAATACATATAGAAAAGAATTACATTTTCAGAGATGTTTGTGAAAAACCACCAGAATGCCACCATACTGTTGGGAAAAAGTCACCCCACAGCCATCAGCATTGTCAATTTTAAATTAATTAGCACTGTGGGGCTGCCATAATTGTAGGGGCATAGCCGAATATTGCAACTGAGAATTAAATCCCCCTTAAATGTGAATAGATTTATATTAGAGATAATTCCATTAATGTTTAGGTCTACACCAGTGATAGTGTTCTATGATCTTGATGTATACCATATATCTACAGCCCCTGCTGATTTAGACTTTCCATTTCCACCTATACCTACAAGGTGCTATCAACACTTGTGTTATAGACCTGTGTCTGATTGTCAAATATCAGACAGTTAGGCACAAGTGCAGAGGATTGCATATGGAAGTTACAAATGGCCTAACAGTTAATGTGGTTTTGCCCTGAAGTCACTGGCATCAGCATTACGTGGCTGTTCTGTAGTGTATCCCAATTTCCCCTGTTTCCTAAAATAGATATTTATTAAAACATAGATTCCATTTCTACTGTGACCGCGTTTTCTTACATCTCTAACAGCTCCTTTTCTGTCTCTTCCCCAGACTTCTCCCCCCCTCCATTCATTTGCCTGTTGTGGAAAGTCTTGGCCCCTTTCTCTTGTCCCTCTGCCGCTCCTCATTTAACTCAGATCATTTGGCCTCCGGTACCATTGTAATACAGCAGCAGCACCAAGTTAAAAAAACAGCCTCAGCAAAATGCAGGAAGAATGAATAGCAACAAGAACTAAAATACTGGTTATTCTTGTCTGCCATTTTCCTTAAACTTTGCCTGTGATTCTATATGATTGTTTGCTACCTGCCCTGACTTCATCTTATGACCTTACTATTCTACTAACTGTCTGCTGTGAATTCAGATGTGTGCCAAACTATTTTTCATTGTGCCATATAATGCACATTATCATCTATGCAGACCTACTATAAAACCTACTCACTCAGAGAATTATTGCTTGGGGTTTAGCTCCAATGTATAATTGTTTGAACTATCTTCTTTGTAAACCTACTACATATGCATAAAATACCTGGTATCAACAAGTACCAGAGAGCAGGCCCACTCTTTGGGAAAGGGGGCTGCTTTAGGTGAAGGATGTATGCAAGTTCTAGAGGTTTACGAGAATGCTGGTGCATCAATTACAGAGCTGACTAGCAAGAGGACGAGTTGTATTATTTTGATATACCTAAGCCTTTTGACTCAGGCAAGAAGTAGTAGGATATATGAAGTCCTGGGGAAGAAAACCTTCTGGACTGTAGCATAAAAACAGTCACTGTAGTGCAGGTGCGAAAAACATTTTTTTTTTGTTTTATTTTTGTTGTTTATTTTATTTAACCACATCCATAAATATATGTTTGGTTTTGTTGGAAATGATGTAAGTGCAGGTGTTGATATTGCAGAGTTATGTAGGTACACACCAGCAGATGACTCAAACTACGAACAGTCCAGTTCCTTAACCAGTGGTGTTAGTTTATTGATCAATAGCAGGTCCAGCCATAATAACTGTTACATGCAGGACTGGACTTAGGCTTGTGGGAGCCCTGGGGCAACTAAATTTTGGGGGCCCATCACTAAAATTTCCACAGCCCCACGCAGCAACACTGCTGAGAACAGACTCCCGGCAGCATAAAGGACATAGGCGCCCATTTATCATTATATATTTGCGGCTTAATCCCTGAAAACACCCATTTTGGGGGGGTTAACCATAGATATTAAGTTTCCCCCAGAAGTATGACAGAGGGACCACAGCAGATATCTCTGATACCTGTTGTGATCCCCCAATTCCCTCTGACAGCCGCTTCTCCCATAGGTTTCTATGGGGGATGCGATGCTGTCAAATTTACCAACTACCAGAATGCGATGCATTCTGGAGTTTGGCTACCGCAGCTAACCACAGGATGGCATTAGCCGCTGTAGCCTATGTGCTACAAATTGCATAATTACCCAGGAAAGGTTCTCCTGGAACCCTCCCAGGCAATGGTGGCTGTGCATGTGCAGTCAGCAGTACTGCACATGCATAGTAGCCCCGGCAGCACTCTGGGCATATCGCAGGGATGGAGCCCCTGTCCCTGCTTGTGCCAATTGATACATTCTACTGGTATGATTGCATCTTGCAGTGCGATCTTGGGTGGTAATGTCATTCACAGATCGCATTGCAAATGCGTTCATTAATAAATTGGACCCCATGATCTAGTATACTGCCAGGGGCAAATGCTGAACTTTGAGTGGGGGTGAGAGAGAGAGAAGGGGCGAGGAGGGATGGGGATAGAAAGGGAGAGAGGAGGGAAAGAGAGAGGGAGGGACAAGGAGGGAGAAGGAGAGGGGGGAGGGAGAAAGAGAGAGAGTGAGACAGATGGGGCGGGAGAGGGGAAGGGAGAGCAAAATAGAGGAAGAAAGAGAGAAGCAGAGGGAGAGAGACAGAGAGGGGAAGTGAGAAAGGGAGGGAGGGGTGGAGAGAGAGAGAGGCCATGGTTAATTGAATACCCTCCAGAGACAGTGAAGTCATGAGTGACAGAGAGAGGGAGAGGGTGGGAGTGAAAAGAGAAAGGGAGACAGAGAGACATAGAGAGGGAGAGAGAGGAAAGGACAGAGTGCACACACACACTGTACCTGCTGCACGATCAGACAGGCAGGAAGCACTTCTGAATGATGTGGGTCATGTCATTAGGCTCCGCCCCCTACCCATTGTCCCATGAATCACTACAACGAGGGGGCAGGGCTTCCAACATCAGCCTTGATCCAACAGTGACAGAGTCAGTGTGCTCAGCTGTCACTGCTGACTGCTGCCGGGAGGAGCCAGCCAGAGAGTGTCCATAGTCCAGAGTGGCCCACAATGCTTGCGGCAGTGTGGTGGTCCTCAATGTGTGGGGGCCTCTGGACGACTGAACCATCCACCCCACCTATAATACAGCCCTGGTTACATGTACACTCGTACAGGATCAGAGCTTGAGCAGAGCGGGGTTCTAAACAGCTCACCAGCCAGTGAGTGTATGCTGCAAACTGGTAGTGGTGCAATGATCCTGGAACAGCTTTATAAGCAGGTGTTAAGCGGGTCTCTCATAGGTGCTAAGTAGAAGACTATTGTTTCCCACCATGTCACTCTTACACAGAGCACAGCTTGGCATCCATCTTGGGACTGGTCATGAAGCCTTCCTGAAGGTCAGGAAGTTGGAGTCTGTGCAGTCCTCTTTCAACAAGTTTTAGCTTAAATTAGCTTAAAAACAGAAAGTGTTTTAGGGAAAAATATATATATATATAAAAAGAGCATAACGGTAATATATTGTAAATGGCTTATCACTTTTAGTAGGCATTAACAATCTGACACTTACACTATACTGCTTTTTCTTGTCCATTCCGCTTCAAAATCCCTGGACTTGTTCTCTCTCTGGTACATGTGCTGTGCTGGTTATTTTATTTTTACTAGCAATTGATAACATTTCTGCAAGCTTCAAAAATAACCAGCCAGAACAAAACTTGTAAATAACTATGGATACGATAGTATAACCCCATTTTGTACATACTGTACAGACAAAACAGGGTACACGGAAATAAATGACAGCAGCAGCAACCCAGCAAATAGCTGATCCGTCCTGATAGAAGCCTGCATTCTTCTCTCAGCATCCTTTCAGGAACGCATTAGATGCATTTTATTTTCCTGTATTTAATGCTGTTTGACATTTCTTTGGCAAAGTGTGTTTTTTATTGTCTTTTTTAAAACTGAATATATATATCTATTTTTCTGACATGTATGTTTGAAGTGTGTCAGCCCCTATGCTTTTACTAAAGGAAGTACGAGTAAGTACAGAAAAAGAGGAATATACTTATTCATGTTTGTAATTGCATTCACGCCCTCCTAAGTTTCCTGTATATTGCAGTTTTTTCTTTCCACATCTCTTATTCTTGTTTACTGCTTGGATTAATTCTTTCACGGAGCAAGGACCCTGTGACTTGTGGCGAGTCATTTACATTAAATTGGTGTGCTTATGTAAAAGCTTCTTGAACCATACATTTAAGGTTATGTCTGCTTTATCCTATGACAAAGTGAGATTATTCCCTAAACAAAACCGTTCTGCAAAAAAACAGAAGCATAACACAACTTAACTAAAAGAAACATATTTTATGATTTATAAGACAATTTATCCAGAACAGATATTTGTCTACAACAAAATGATAAAATAAACACAGCTTTTACATACAAGCCTAACATCTACAAGAGAAATGCATTGAGGTATTTTAGAAGACCTATAATATATATATATATATATATATATATATATATATAGTTATACATGTTTAAAATAATTTTTTTGTCAAAAATTATGTAAGCATTGCTTTTGTTTTTAAATGTCCTTTTGTAGACAATGTCAGACCCTTATGCTTAACTTTGCTTTTGCCTAAAACACACAGTTATTTCAACTATAAGGGAGTATGTCATATTTAAAAAAAAAATCCAGATAATTAATGCAGAATAAAATTGTAGCAAGATTGTTTTTGTGTGTGTTTCTTTATTACTTGCCCAGATCAGGCTCCTTTATTTTCCATTGGGAGAGCAGTAACTCTAAGTCAGAATTGACATTAAAATAAAACAATTGTCTACAGCTCTAAAACAATAGTTACCATGCACAGGGTTCAGATAATAATATACTGTATATAATATATACAGTGCTGTGCAGGTGTAGAAAAAATGCTGTAAAGTAATAATGCTTAAAAAATAGAAGTGTTAATGATTTATTTTATCAATTAACAAAATGCAAAGTGAATGAACAGAAGAGAAATCTAAATCAAATCAATATTTGGTGTGACCACCCTTTGGCTACAAAACAGCATCTTGCACACAGTTTTTGAAGGAACTCGGCAGGAGGTTGTTCCAAACATCTTGGAGAACTAACCGCAGATCTTCTGTAGATGTACAGTAGGCTTGCTCATATCATCCTGTCTCTTCATGTAATCCCAGACAGACTCGATGATGTTAAGATCAGGGCTCTGTGGGGTCCATATCAGCACTTCCAGGACTCCTTGTTCTCCTCTACGCTGAACATAGTCCTTAATGACATTGGCTGTATGTTTGGGGTCATTGTCCTGCTGCAGAATAAATTTGGAATCAATCAGACTCCTCCCTGATAGTATTGCATGATGGATAAGTACCTGCCTGTATTTCTTAGCATTGAGGACACCATTAATCCTGACAAAATCCCCAACTCCATTTGCAGAAATGCAGCCCAAAACTTGTAAGGAACCGCCACCATGCTTCACTGTTGCCTGCAGACACTCATTGTACAGCTCTCCAGATCTTCGGCAAACAAACTGCCCTCTGTTACAGCCAAATATTTAAAATGTTGACTCATCAGTCCAGAGCCCTTGCCGCCATATTTCTGCACCCCAGTTCCTATGTTTTCATGCATAGTTGTGTCACTTGGCCTTGTTTCCACATTGAATGTACAGATGGGTCCAGCTAGTTTGTTGCTCCATACACCATGTAGCGCGCCATGCATCTCCCGTCAGTGATATCTGTCCAATTTAGCAGTATGGTATTCAGTAGTACAAATGTAACCAGTGGAGCACTTGCCACCCAGCAGTTAAGCAGTGATATACATGCTGTGGCTTATCTTTCGTTGTAGAATACCACAGTATGCCAAAGTACAGCCATCACGCAACATTCCATGGCGCGACACAGAGGCCTGAATGGCGCGCTATGAGCAACAAACTCGCTGGGCCCATCTGTATGGCTTTTAGCCACAATTCTTCCATGAAGACCATTTCTGGACAGACTTTTCCAAACAGCAGATGGGTGTACCTGGGTGCCATCGGTTTCTGCCAGTTCTGAGCTGGGAGGCTGGAGAGTGGTACAATAATGAGTGTTTGCAGGCAACAGTGGAGCATGGAAGAGGTTCCTTACAAGTTTGGGGTTGCATTTTAGCAAATAGAATTGGGGATTTGGTCAGGATTAATGGTGTCCTCAATGCTGACAAATAGAGGCAGGTACTTATCCATCAGGCAATACCATCAGGGATGCGTCTGATTGGCTCCAAAATTATTCTGCAGCAGAAAAACAACTACAAACATACAGCCAATGTCATTAAGAACTATCTTCAACATAAAGAATAAGGAGTCCTGGAAGTGATGATATGGCCCCCACAGAGCCCTAATCTCAACATCATCGAGTCTGAGATAACAAGAGACAAAAGGATTTGAGCACGCCTACATCCATAGAAGATCTGTTGTTAGTTCTCCAAGAGGTTTGGAACAACCTCCCTGCTAAGTTCCTTCAAAATGGTGTGCAAGTGTACCTAGAAGAATTGAGGCTGTTTTGAAGGCAAAGGGTGGTTACACCAAATATTGATTTGATTTAAACTTACTTCTGTTCATTCACTCTGTTAATGCATTTGCTAATTGTTCATGCATTTTGATAATTGATAAAAATAAGTTATTAACACTTCGATTATTGAAAGCATTTTTACTTTGCAGCATTTTTTCCAGACCTGGCTCAAACTTTTGCACTGTATATATATATATATATATATATATATATATATTCCAAGACACAATAAAGAGTGCACTAAGATATTCCTCAAATATTTCCAAATGTCATTATATTTAAATAGTGCGAGATTCTAACAAATGTGAATTAATCCTGAGCCAGTATTATATGGAACAGACTTTCAATGGTTTTTACTTGAATTCTGCATACACAGGACCTCATTCAGAGTCGGTCGTTGCGGCCGCATGGTCGTACGCCACCGATGTTTGCTAAACTGCGCATGCGTAAAGTTCGCAATGCACGTGCGCAAACTAGCTGTTGCGATCAGAAATTTCTCTCTCCTTGAACACAGCCAGGTCGTTAGTTTGAGTGACAGGATTAGGCGTTTGTGGGTGGTAACAGGGGAAGGTGCTTGTGAACGGGGGAGTGGAGATCTGAACGCAGGCATGCCTGAATTTGCAAACTGCGTTTTATGGGAGTGCATAATTAACAAAGTAGTGTCATAGCACACGTGACATGGGAGGTTTTTACACTGACATGATTGTAGTGCTTAAGAGAGGGCATGGTCAACCTAAAGCTCTACGACCAGTTCCAATGGTTCCCGATGGTCTCGATTAATCCTTATATGCCCGGAGATGATGTGTAATGCGTATGAGAAGGGGGCATATTTTTCTGTCTTACGGTCGCATCCTCCCCTTGGTCGTCCAGCTACCGATCCGATCTTAAGGACGCAACTTGCGAGTGCATCATTTGCATATCCGGCCCCTTTTCCCTTACAACCGTGTGGCTGCAACGACCGACTCTGAATGAGGTCCACAGTACTTTAATTTTGAAGTTGTGAATTAATTCCGAACCAGTGTTGTACGTAGCAGATTCTTAATATTCCTCACGTGAAGATGTTCTCTGAATGGGCTTCACGATTCAGACAACTGAAGTTAGAGCAAAAGATCTCTCCTTATACTGTAGAATCCTCCTTGGGTTTAATCTAAAACAAAAACCCTCGCACCAAGACAATCACCCAGAAAGACCCCAAAATGCCACTATTAGTATCATAAAAATATTTATTGATCGTATATAAAAATGTACATTCAATAAAAAGTGGACAATTTTACAGATAAAATATCATTGTCCCACCTTTTAATATGCCAAAATGACAGTCCCCTAATTGGGTCAATAGAAGCACAATGACACCGTTATATATATATATTGTCAATATTATGAATCTAATTTTTGTTCAACGACCTATTTGTTACTGTTTTTTAGATTATGACTTCTAAAGTGTAGCTACTTGCCATTTTCACTTGTTCACTGTTTTCCATCTAAATCCATAAAATAACCACGCTGAAGTCTCCTCTCGAATTACACGCTATTAAACCTGTTGAATGGTTTTGAAGCATAGTACCTCTTAACAGTTATGCATCCACTAGTGGCACTATATCACGTGCTTGAGGTGCAGAATAATGTTGCATGAATATGTCTATTCACCCTCCTGAGCTCCATACTCTCCTCTTCCTAGAGTGGAAGTCAGTGGAAATGCAGTTAAGCTACATTTGTAATTGTAGAGGACCTAAGTTGGGGTGGCAATTCTGCATTCATACACTCTTTGTATCTCATTGACTGGTTATGGCACCACATAAATGATTTGCTGGTATCAGTGTATTCGAGTGATATAAGGGTCTATGTACTAAGCCTTGGAGAGAGATAAAGTGGATGGAGATAAAGTACCAACCAATCAGCTCCTAACTGTCATGTGACAGGCTGTGTTTGAAAAAAGACGGACCTTATTTGTTGGCAGTTAGGAGCTGATTGGTGGTACTTTATCTATCTCCAATGTATCTCTTTCCAAGGCTTAGTACATCTACCCCATAGCCACTAGATTTAAAGTCATAATTATAGGCAAAACTAGGTTGTTTTCACATTGGGACCAGCAAATAGGAGCCTATTACACTTAGACCTATGTATCTTTATTCTTGTTATCTTCTACTTGGACAACTCATGTACCATGCTCCTTTCATTATTCATCTTTACTGTATTCTAACTCAAGGTAGAAGTAGGTCACTAAGACATGGAGCAGACCCTGGTATGGGTGGTGGAGTGTGGTTATAAGTGCCCTGAGGGGTGTGGACATGGCATCTTGGAGGTGTGGTTATGCCTCCCCTGTACTCCTGGGCCCCTAGAATGACCCAGGTCCTTTGTTTATGTACCTCTCTATTTCCTTTGTAGAAGTATGCCACAGTGATTCCTGGACACTTAAATAGGCTCAACCAGACGTTCGGTGACAACTATCCACCATAACTTATTCTTTCACTCTAAACAATCCCTTAGCATCAACCACTGACATAAAACAAATGGTACATGATTAATAAAAACTAATAATGCAATGGAGATCCTGTCGATAGATTCTGTACACTGTTTGCATTACCCTCCTCTAGCTGTACTGCTCTGTTACAGTAACACTAATGGGAAGGACAGAGGTTGTGCTACATGATTCAGTGCATTCCCCCCAATTTAATTGTGGGTCTTGTTGTTAGTCTATGTGCATTATGCTACATCTGAGTCTGTTTTTCCATTAAAGTCTTCAATTATGGGAGCCCAGATAGTATGTATTTACAGGGGCCCAACCAAGGCCTTGTAATAGTCATTAACATGATAGGAGTTAAATGTAACATTTACTACATGCAACATATAACTTAGCATAAAGATGCAAATATGTTACTTTGCTGTAGTAATGCTGGTCATACACGCTACAACTATCGGCGCGATCCGCCCGATATCCGCGGATCACCCTGATAATTGTAGCGTGTGTGCGGGTGACCAAGGGTTAAATATTGCTCGGTTGGGAATGCCGGATTGTTCAGCATGCCCGTCCGATGCGATATTTATGAGTTAAAATGTCGGCTGCATCGGGCAGTGTATGCCCAGCCGTGGCCGACAGGCAGACATTTCCTTCCCATGGAAGGAACAGGGAAATGTCTCCTCCTCCGGGGGCGGAGCGCAGATGTCAGGGCTAATACACTGTGAGATTTCTCTCACAGTGTATGCCGCAGACATCGGCCGGGCTGGCAGACTGCCAGATAAAATGTCTGTCGGTCTGACAGGCATTTTATCTGGACGTGTATACCCAGCTTTAGGGATGTATGTGCTTAACCAATATAATTAGTTGTCCTACACTTTGCAAAAAAATAAAATTGAGATGTTACTTGGCTCTGTTCTTGTCACAAAGAGGGCATTAGCCATCGGGACGAGACAACGATAAGACATGCCTTCAGCTTTTGTTTTATGTGATTATACAACTTCATGACATGAATTGTAAATCACACAACACATTCGGAGCACATCACAAATATCAGAGTGAAAACCTTTTAGTTATGTCAGTGATTTTCAATGAGCCAAATGCTGTGACTGAAATCCAAATCTGAACCGGCAGGATCTCACACATTGGCACCTGTTTTATAATTAGCAAAGCTGCATTTTCTACTATGCAAAACAGGCACACGGATTTATCTAGCTTTTAATGACAACTTAGAAAAATAGTACTTAGGAGGGAACCCTAATATAGTGAAATGATTTCAAAATATATATATTTTTCAAGCAATTCAGTTAAACATTCCCAGCTACAGCAATTATTGCAATATAAAAATAAAACAATACCTCACAAAACTTCTCAAATAAATAAATGTTGGCAATAGCTGACAGCCCCGTGCCCCATTACAATTATTATTGTTATGCCTACAATTCTATAGGTCATGACCTCTTTACTAAATGACTGTAAATATTGTCTGCTACAAAGTGCACAGTGAGGTTTGACTTTCTATTCTATCTGGTGGTCTGTTGTAGGGACTGATTCTTAGTTGAATGCAGCTGCTTCTGTCTCTGCATTTTTTGCCGGTCTTTATACAAATGCTGCTTCAGAGCACTTCCCTGGTGTACATCCAGGTATAGGACTGTGACTCCCACAGTCATGGCTCACACATGCTGGAATACTGATTAGTTTATCTTTAGACACACCATGCTCTATCCCAGTATGGCTTCCTATTTGAGAAGTTGAGTGTCTCTGAACGGGATGCAGTCGGGATGCCGACGGTCTAAATGCCGGCCGTCGGCATCCCGACTATCCTGGCAAGTGTCTAATGACCGGTGTCAAAATCCCGATGCCTGTCATTAGACCTACGCTGGGAGCCTGACACCCAGCTTACCGATCAAAGGTAAGACGGGCGCGGACAGCTACGGGGGGGAGGTTTAGGTTAGGGGCTCTCGGGGGGACTTAGGGTTAGACACCCCCCTGGGAGGTTAGGGTTAGGCTAAGGGAAGGAAGGGTTAGGGTTAGGCACCCCCCCTGGGAGGTTAGGGTTAGTCTAGTGTAAGGAAGGGTTAGGGTTAAGCACCCCCGGGGGGAGGTAATGGTTAGGCACCCCCCCTTGGGAGACTTAGGGTTAGGCTGCAGGGAAGGGGGGGTTAGGGTTAGGCACTTGCGGGGGAGATTAGGGTTAGGCACCCCTAAGGGAGGATTAGGGTTTGGGGGGTGAAGTTAGGTTAGTAAATAGAAAAAAAATTTACCTGTCGGGATTTTCACTGCCGGGCTTCCGCTGTCGGGATCATACTGATCCCTTCTGAATGCAACCACTTTTAGTAACAAGCCTGTGACACTATCTTAACAACCCCATAAGATGGACCATGTTCCTGCGTTCACTAAATCACCTCCCCAGCACTGCCCAAGAATGCCCAAGATATGTTCAAGACATTTCTAAACCGTGCGCTTCCCATGTGCTTCAATTGCAAATCCAACTCTGTGTGCACGCTATCTGGAAGCATGTACAGAGCAACTTAGATACATGTGCAGAAGAAAAAAATCGCACCACTGCATCCAACATCTGCAGTGCATGCGAATCAGGCCCATATTATTACCCATCGCTGCCAGATGATCATATTGCAGTAACTAACTGTAAAACCAAGTGCAGATCCCACCTATAAAAACAATGAGCAAATTCAATAAAACCTAATAAGGGCTTGGACATGTAAGGCTAAGTTATAAAATGAAATAACAAAAGAAGAAAGTGATAGAAAAGAAAGTGTTGGATTGGCTCATTGATACATCAATTCCAATGCTTTTTTATTTCCTGTGCTTCACACCCTATAATACATTCAATTAGCAAAATAAATTCTGTTGTGATCCTTTATAACTAGAGTTATAGTGCTCCAAATATTCTATACGTGTGTTATCCATGAAAATACAACAAAATCCACATAAAAAAATACTGTCATACGTATTAGATGCTAATCATTCACCTTAACCTTATCGTGTGGTTGAGTGCCTTCTCCTTATTGATATCTTCTACTTAAATATCCAAACATAAATAAAACTTGTAATCATTTCTTCTAAATATGTTACTGTGCATGGCAAAACACTCATTTCTGCTACTGACAGTGTTGGAATTTGCTCTCCCATTCACCCCACAATTCACTGGAATATAAACAAAACTAACTAAACCTGATGCTGCAGGTGTGTAGGGTTGTTAGGCCCACTGAATGCAATAGAAAACAACAAAGGATGTAACACCTACGCTAGGGTAAATACATAAACACAAAAATAAACACTGATGGACGATGAAATCAAAATTTAAAATGCATAATATTTATTACATAAGAATTAATATACCGCTTTGAGTGAACATATAAGGTGCTCAAAAATAGTAAAAGGGCTGTTTGTATTTGAATAGCATAAAATTGTCCACTTAAATCCACTCCTAGTGAAAAGTTATTATATGCCTTTGGAAATGAGATTTGCTCTCGTTCTCAAAGTTAATAATAGCAGCAGAACTTTACCAGTGATGGAAATGTAGTCCTGGGGGAATCTTCTGGCATCCAGCACACAAAATAAAATGTGTTGAAGCACAAGTAAGAAGGTATCCTCTAAAGCTGCATAGAAGTTCCAAGGCTGAGAGAAAAGTCCAATGTAAATCCAATAGGTCACGGGAGTCTGGATCAAGGTAACCTCAACGCGTTTCCCTGAGCAATGGTCGCTCAGCTTCAGCTGGCTTCAGCTGCACCAATATGTTACATCCAGGTTGGGTATGGGATGCTGGAGCTCGGGATCCCTGCGGTCAGAATCCCGATGTCGGCATCCGGACAGGGTTAGCATACCGACACTTGTTGGTCGTTATGCTAACCCTCCCCCTCTCCCTACCCTAACCTTCCCTCTCTGGTACCTGACCCTAACCTGCCCCCCTAGTACCTAAACCTAACCTCCCCCTCCCAACACCATAACCTAACTCTCCCCCTTTAGTCCCTAACCCACCCCCTTGTGCCTATCCCTAATCCTAACCCTAACCCTCCCCAAAACCCCACTACTTACCTTCAGTATCCCAGCCGTCAGAATACCGGTGCCGGGATACTGAGACCAGTGTCGAGATTCTGACGCCGGTAATGTAAGCGCGCGGCATCCCAACCATCGGGATGCTGAACGTATCCTGTTACATCCATACCTAGGCAAGAGTAGGCTATTGCATCAATGTCTTCTGTATTCTTCCATTGAACAGATTGACTTATCTCCAGTCTGCTATGAGTTCTAAATATTGTCTCCTTCACCTTTATTCTAGATCCTCAAGTGCATCTCTTCTTTGTCATTACCTAGATTTACTCTCTGTGACAAACAGAAAGCAGTTTAAAATTGTCTTAATAGCCCTCCAAAATCTGCCACCACCTCCTGACCTATCATATTTTACAATGGTGTTAGTTATCCCTCTCTTTTCACTCACAACTAAATATCTGACTTATGGATATGTGCTACCTATTCTCTGGTACTGTGGGGTTTATTTATTAAGCCTTGGATGGAGATAAAGTGAACGGAGATAAAGTACCAGCCAATCAGCTCCAAACAGCCATATTTCAGGCTGTGTTTGAATGACTCTTAGGAGCTGGCTGGTTGTTACTTTATCTCCATCCACATTATCTCCATCCAAGGCTCGACCCCTTTCTTCCTCATTCAAAAATCTCTAAAGTTCCAACGCTCTTCTAGGATCATTTCTTCAGACAACAAACTTGGCCCCATTGTCAAAAGCCCCCACTCCAGCATTAAATTAATAAAGTAGTTCCATCAAACTACCATAAATCAATAGCCTACCACCATTAAATGAAATAACCACCACCATGATCCCACCATTAACCCTCCCCCTCCAATAAATTAATATTCATCCGACTACTTTTAAATGGATAATCCACACCACACAATCTGGCTACATATGTAATTAATAGCCCCCATTCCAGCATTAAATGAAAAGTCCCATCACCCCCCGTCCATAAATCAAAAGCTCTCACCATTTTACTAATTAACCACTACATTGAACCCAACATTAAACATCCCCTACCAATAAATGTATTTCTCCACCCACTATTAAATATTACTCACCACAACCATCAGCTGCCTTATATTATGAAGCCCCATCCCAGTTACCTTATTCTTCCTCCATACAGAGCTGCATACTGTAGGAGGCAGATGAAAAAATCTCCCTTGCTGTCTGACAACATGGGACAGCACACATGTGTCACTTACTACCAATGGGTTAGGGCAGTGGTTCCCAAACTGTGCTCCGTGGCAGCCTGGGGTACCTTCGAACACTTGCAGGGGTGCCTCAGGTTGGTGGTTCAGCACCAAATAAAATTCTTTATGGTCAATGTAATGTAAATGTGGACTAACAGAAGCTCAAACCTGTCCCCACTACATTACTGATCCTAAGGATGACAGGCCAGCACAATTTACTTCACTTTACTACTTCACTACATTTTTTCTGAATTTCTCAATAACAGACTTTTGGCTCTGGGGTGCCATGAAAACAATGCTGATATACTAGGGGCGCCGTGATTCAAAAAAGTTTGGGAACCACTGGGTTAGGGGAAGCAGAAGAGAGGCTGCACATGGAGAATGGAGGAAAGGGGAAAGGCAATGGATACGTCTGATCAAATAACACAAAATAAAGTGGATGGTCTAGGAGGAGTGGCCAGCCATCAGTAAGCATACCAGGTAAGCCAGGGCCACTCAGACTAGACTCGCAGGTCTCCAACCAGCCTGTTGCCAATTTGAAAAACAATTTAACTATTTTTTTTTGTTTTTTTTGTTTTTTAATGTTTTTTAATATTTTTAATTATTTTTCATAATACATTTTTTATCTTTTTTTTAGTCAAGCAGTGAAAATGAGAGCACACTCTGCATTGGATACGCTAACCCTTATACCTTTGGACCAAAACACTTGAGTATTGACTCAGCTGTAAAACAATAACAGAAAAAAAAAAGTTTATTAATAACATTCAGAAATGTGTAGATTGATGTTAAATTTCAGTTAATTAAAATCTACTCATTTTAGAGTATTATCAATAAAAGTTGAGTTTTATTTACATGCATCACATTTTATGAGAACACATTTTTTCTTCAATGTTATTGTTATATGTTGTATCCAGTTGTTAGTTGTAACACTCCCATACTTTAATTAAAGGTAGTTTGAACACTACAATTAAAAACACTGGGGTTCCTTCTATGCATGTTCCAATAAGTCCCTATGAGTTATCCTCTGCCTGCACAGAACTAAATATGGATATTTGCCGGCATGCCGAGCTGCACACATACTGTATATGTGACTTCACCACCCCTATCTATACAGTACGCTTGTTCAAATAGCCATCATCATTATAAATGAGCACTTGCACCAACCCAACAGTATACCTGGTGCAATAGATGCACCTGAAATAAGATGGATCTCTGCTTACACATACCTCTACATAGCCCACAATCCAGACTATATGCCCTTGACATGCCCTCAGTAAATTTAGTCTACATGCAAACCACCTGTTTCCATCCACTTTGCCCATTCAGATGCAAATGCTGGTGCAACCGAGATGCATATGACTTGGAACTGCTCGTAGATGCACAGGCTTGTCTACGGAGACCGGCATGGCTAAAAATTGCAAATCCATCTGCAAAACGGACTTGCATGTAACTATGAGCAGCAATATCATCAATTAAAATAGGCACAATACTTGAACAATATGTATATTATACAACAGAACAGAGCATATCATAGACATGTATAGTAACTTAGTGAAGATTTTTAGAATTGGAGATGTTGCCCATAGCAACTAATCAGATTCTAGGTATTATCTTATATAAGGTACTAAATGAATGTTAAGTAGAATCTGATTGGTTGTTATGGGCAACATCTCCACTTTCCTGCACTTTAGTAAATATACCACGTAGAGTTCAGAGTTTATTGCGCATATATAAACATGCGTCACACATATATGTACTCAAAAAACAAGGTCAACAAATGGAATTTTGAACAGTAAATAAATGTTCCACTTTATATATAAAAGAGGCTACTTATTTTTTAATTGCTTCATTTAAATTAGAGGAACTTGGGATACGATTTACTGTGATGTAGGTTTTATTTCTTTGTTTGACCTCAATCAATGTTAAAAAGTTGTCAGGACTATATTAAATGAAGCAATCATTTTAGATGCTACCTGTTCTTCAGAATGATTCATTTACCCTGCATTTTATGACTACTGTTCTATGAAATCTATTTCTTTAAGACCTTTACTGACTGGGCAATTATACAGATCATATACTGTAGTGGAGACAAAGGGGACTTTTTTTTTTAAAGGAATTATTGTATTTAATATGGTGATGAATATATTTTATGCCCTGTCAAGATTTGTAACATTTTGTCTTTGGCAATATTAGAGATATACTGCCATAGTTTAGCCTTTGAAATCCCTAATTCACTATGTAACGGGTGACTTGCTCGAACAATCTACTCTACGATACAAGGCAGGTTCAACATAGATCTTTCCTTTTCAGGGTATAATTGGGTTTTGATATGTTAATAGTTTTATGTTCCAAAAGATTTATGTTATTTATTGCTGTACTCTTACAGTTTAATAGAGGTCAATTATTGGTTAGTTTCATTAACCATCAACACTGTTTTCTTAATTTGAAAAGGTGTATCCACTCTATCATATTATTTTAATACAGAATTGTAAAACATATTTTACAACAAGTGAAGGCAAATGATCTGGAAATTTACTTTCTCTGTACCCGCCTACCAATAAGCATATTGTCAGAGATTTAATCATACAACCATAAATTCTGCTTACAAAATACTAAGTGTTATCAAGACATTTGGCGTATCTTTAAAGGGGTTGGACAATCCTACAGCATAATTATTTTTAACAAGAATTAGCTACGCATGAAAGCAGCAAGGTGTTTTGGGCAGAACAGAGAGGTACGTGATTGGATGGAAGCCATGTTAGATCAGAATCCTTTGCTGTTTTCAACTGTTCCCGATCCCATCCTTAAAAGATGGTACAGATTAATGAGAGGTTTCTCACTGCCAATCTTGATATAGTAGGTTGACAGAAACAGATCTAGAGCTGTAGATCTCAGAACAACTTTGGCAAAGTGATTGACTTGATTAACTAAAATGTCTAGTTAACTGCATTGCATTGCAGCATCTAGGCCACAATATTATGTAGGCTCCAGGAGCTCAGACCAAAAGGTAATCATTGGGTAAATTGCAGAGAGCTTTCCTAGGCATTGGGTGTCCACAGGCCCCTATGGATTAAAATTTGTGGGTGGATGAGCCCTTACTCAAGCAACACTCCTGATGAGTGCCGTCCTAGCCTAACAGGAAGACCCTCTTGGTTGCCATCCTAGCCAAACAGGAAGACCCTCTTGGTGAAGTTCTTAAATTAAATTAAGGTGGACTGGCATGCTGATATTTTAGCCAAAGGAAGCCTGCACTGATCACAGTTTGGGAGGTACTGTGTAGCATTAAAAAAAAATTATCCTATTATTCCTGGTGCTTTTTTATATATTTTTTTAATTTTATATATAAATACAAAGCAGTTACTGTCTTCATATATGTGCCCAAATGTTTGATTTATGAAATGCACATTGAAGAGAAGTTTTCCATTTCTGATATTTTCCAGAAAAAAATATAAAAAATTACTATCTACATTATATAAATTGCTATAGATATGAACTGTTTGAGAACAGATAGAAAAAAATACAACATATTGTCTTAAATACGTGTTTCCTAGAGTTTATTAAATACTTTTCTTTTTTTAAAATGATAAACAGAGATATAGGTTACTTGATACATAACTGATGAATACAAATTTATATTTTTCCATTACAAAATAAACAGCATCATCAGGACAAAAATGTAGACAAAGAGACCACTGTCTGATAATAATCTTCATACTGCTTACTTACTGTACATCATGTGGAGGTTGATTAAGACTAAAATGTAACGCTGAAATCATAAGATAGGTTGTTCATTTTCAGCAGCCATATGACTGAGAATAACGTGTTACAGTATGATAATAATTCCAAGAACAGCAGGACTTATTGTCACGCACCTTCAGATGCTCTGTTCGTCATTTCTCTCTGAATTTTCTATTTATAAAAACATATTCACATGTCCATAACCTTTTGTAAACCTGACTCCATTTAGAAAATGACAATATTAATTTCTAAAGTTAAAAAGAAAAACATTCTTCTCATCAATTTTTGTTCCATATGGAAACACAGGCTTTGGGGCTTATTTCATATTTTGTCAGTAGTAGTAATGTCCCTTTTTTGATATGGGGGTGTACTGTAGTATTGTCACTTTATGGGGTAAATGGGTATGTATAATTATCTGTTCTAGCAAAACACATCTTGATATGAAGCTCCAGCACTATTTTAAGGCATTGATATGCTTGAATACCTTATAGTACATCAGTAATTCATATCCCCCCAACTTGTAGCTCCCAGTTTTTACCAATTCTACGCTAAACAGACAAAGGTGTTTGGACACCCCCGCACAAGCAAAATGGTGTGCTCCTGCAGCAGACACATGTTCGTGAAGATATAAAACCAGAATATAGAGATGTTCTTGATAACACTGTGCTCCCTACATTGTGGCAGTTCTATGGAAAAAACAAATGATTTTATCAGGAATACAATGTGACCTATAGAATAATTGTTGTAAGAGACAACACAAAACAAAAACTTGCTTTTTGGGGCACTCTTGAAAAAAATAAATAATAATTATTATCAAAAAGTAAATAATAGATAAAATTTAACCTTTATTATATTTCCTCTAATAAGATTGATATAACTACGTATGTAACCTGTCATGTTTCCGGAAGGACTGGCCGGCTCAGAGTCCAGATCTTAACTCCATTGAGAACCCCTGGGAACCCCTGGGACGAATTGGAGCGATGGGTGCGTTCTAGGTCAACTTGACCTTCTTCAGTCTCACAGTTGGTCACTGTACGTAAGGCGGAATGGCAAATCATACCGCCTGCTGTTGTCCAGGAAATTGTGGACAGTTTTCCAAGAAGGGTGTCTGTAGTAATCATTGCACGTGGTGGACCTACAAAGTACTGATGTCAATAAAATCTTGTTGATCCATTTGCTGTCAGTGTCCAATCACTTTTGTCTACATAGTGTAGCTTCTAGCTGCCTTTCAGTACACACTTGATCCTTTTTTTAATGCATGAAACATCACATAAAGTAATTTATTTGTTTCATATATTTTGTACTTAGTGCAATAAAATTCTTTAATAATTTATGTTACATAAAAAAATTAAAATGTAAGAGAGGCTGACATCCACATTTCTTTTCCTATTCCAGAACACTAGTAGGTAACACCTCCACAGCAGCTAGAGGCCATCGTATGCCAAAAGACTGGTTTGCCACCCTAATATAAACTTCTCCTTTTTTTGTTTTTCCCATACTTATCTATGCTGAGATAGATTAGGATATATGGGCCTGATTCAGAGTTGAACGCTATTCCGATGTTCACGAAGTTGAGCGATTATCGGTGGTCTGCGCGTGCATCACTGCCGCATTGTGTACGAGCTGCAAACGAATTGCGATCACACTCACTGTGAGGAGTCACTCACAATTGATTGACAGGAAGAGACTGTTTTGTGTGTGGTTACCGAGAGTCTGGACCAAATGCAGACATGTCGGGGCCATGTCCTGGGCGTGTACTAGCCAGCGCCTGCGATTGCGCACACAGAGAACAAAGCGC
The DNA here is from genome assembly GCA_031769625.1 of Taudactylus pleione. Classification (NCBI taxonomy): domain Eukaryota; kingdom Metazoa; phylum Chordata; class Amphibia; order Anura; family Myobatrachidae; genus Taudactylus; species Taudactylus pleione. The sequence continues at coordinate 3,068,516 of JAUIMM010000275.1, forward strand.
CAGCATCTCAATTACCGCAGCCATTTTGGAAGACCACAGGCTCACTCGAAGAGTCGATGTTTTGAGGATCTGCGACCGATGTGTTTATGTATGCTCTCATAGCCAGTTGCGAGGGCTCCGGTGGCAGTTTCAATACACATTTCCCCGGCTGAAGCATTAGCATCATTTAGCAATTGCTAAGCGGCAAAAATTGCAACGTGCGTATGAATTAGCGTACGACTCTGAATCTAATATATTATTGCAGTATCTGCTAGTTGTTTGAAACAGCACTCACCTTCTCTCCACTTTGTCTCGTTCTACCCCCACTTATTTATTTTATAATGTTAAACATTTTTGATTGTGTATAATGTTATGATGTGGTACTGGTTGATTTTCAGGAGTATGTGTGTTTTCATCGTTAGGCAGTGTGTAATCAGTAAGTATGGGAAATTCAGTAACAGAGGTTTTTGGAGACTGTATATGTGTCTTATGCCAAAACACTCGGCATGTAACATCACTGCTACAAGTGGGAGGGGTCAGAGTTCATACCAACTGTCATTAAATTCTGGGGATTCAGAGTTACAAAACTCCGCTGGTGTGTACACTTGGGGGTAAATTTACTAAATTTACTAAATTTACTAAAGTGAGAGGTTTTAGAAGTGAGTTTTAAAAGTGATGTTGCCCATAGCAATCAGATTCTACTTAACACCTTCTAGAAGATAATAGCTAGAATCTAATTGGTTGCTATGGGCAACATCACTTTTAAAACTCACTTGTAAAAACTCTCACTTTAGTAAATTTACTCCTTGGTGTTGTTGCTTAACACTTAAACATCAGGTGCTTATTCAGAGGTGCATGTAATCTACACGCAATGCACGTTCACATAGTTGAGTGAGTATTTGCAACTCCGCACATGCAAAAAGTTCTGAAAACCCCTACAATGCATACGTTACACAGGGTGTATGCATGAAGATGGTGTTGCAATCAGGATAGAAAAATCAGAAATGAGTGGCAAAGTGATGGGCATTCCTAGGTGGTAACTGGGAGGTGGGCAGAAGTGACCACAAAAAAATCTTTCTCATGGGCAAGTTATGCGTGTTGTGGGCTGTGTTTCCAAATGCACAGCTGCAGCCACAGAGGCCACGTTCCGCAGGAGAAACTACACCTGCCATAGGCCTGGTACAAGTGTCGACCATGTGTGCTATGGTGCGCCGATGGTGGCATCTAAAGAATTACCAGTGATGCTGAAAGTGGGCATCTCAGTGCTTGCACATTCAGATGTAGGGTACTGCACCAAGGGAGGGGCTGATACTAGCATGTGCACATTATCACAGCCGTGATTCCAGCAGCAGGTGCAACAGCAACTACCTCTTAAAAAGGCCCCAGGTGTCAAAATTCATTTACTGACATTCAAGGCCATACACAACCAGGGTCCATGGTACTTCTGATTCCTTATACTCCCACTCAATTACTGTACTTCAAGCTGCAGATTATACACGATTAGTCATACTTAGAATCTCACATACTTTATTTTTGGCCCAAACTTTGAGCTTGTTGCTCCAACTCTTTGGATGCTTAGCTCTTTTCTCTGTATTCTGTTAATACCCTTGTTACATTTATTTAACATCATGTGTTTTTTTAATCTGCAAATGTAAAGCACTTTGGGAGAAAAAACATTATATAAATAATATTATATACGCACACAGAAAGCAAGAAAATAATTCATTATTTTAATTGATATATATTTTATTATTATATAGAGACCTTTTGGGATCTGAAGCGTTGTAATCAAGATGGTTTCTTTTGCTTTCACATCAATGGCAACTACTATTTGTAAAGTACCCAGGCACTTTATCTACTGTACCTACTTTCCCATCTTCAACAGCAGCACCAGCAGCACATGTTCCCTTTCTATTCCACAGCATGGAGCATGTCGAACATCTGCTCAGGTGTAACTGATAAACTAGAGACTTGTCAAAACAGAGCAAAAGAGAAAGAAGCAGACTATTGTTTGGGGGCACTGCTTGTAATGTCATTTGAAAATAAATAAAACTTAACGTTTAATATCACTATTTTAAAATAAGTTTGGACAGACAATAAACATGTAACATATATTAGTGCATAGGAGGGTAAATCATAAATCACAATCTCCTTAAATTTGACCTAATACCCTGCTGCGAAATAATGGAGATAATATGCATCTATATCTCTTATAAACAGACTGGTAACAATACAGTCAATCAATACAGTCTAACAGTAATTCACTGTTGGTAATTACTGTTAGACTGTATTGATTGTTACCAGTCTGTTTACTAGAGATATAAATGCATATTATCTCCATTATTTCGCAGCAGGGTATTAGGTCAAATTTAAGGAGATTGTGATTTATGATTTACCCTCCTATGTACTAATATATGTTGCATGTTTATTGTCTGTCCAAACTTATTTTAAAATAGTGATATTAAATGTTAATTTTTATTCATTTTCAAATTACATTACAAGCAGTGCCCCCAGACAAGAGCCTGCTTCTTTCTCTTTTGCTCTGTTTTGATTGTACCCCTCTGGCTCTAGGGAGCACCACCAACATTTAAATTATTACCACTTGTGGTTTATGCTTTTGTCATGTTGGTTTGATTTATATCTATATTCTAAAATATCTGAATCCTGTGTGGCTCTCACCCCCCCTTTTTTTCTTGAAATAAACAAGAGACTTGTGTCAGAGGATTCCCACGTAGAGGCATCTCCTATAAGTTTAAGACACAGAAGGCTATATTAGATGCTGTATAGCATTGACCTGCAATCTTCTTGCTGCTCTGCTACAGCACAGCATGGTTACCTTCCTTTATTGGCTTGAAACCTCTGCCATATGACTGAGGACATCTTTCATATATGGTGAAAATAGTGGGTTTTTACCATTGTGAAATCTTTGCTTTACTATTTGAGTGGCTCTATACTATAAAGCTACTTACACACTATACAATTATTGAGCCGATTTGGAAAAAAAATTGGGTGATCGGCCTGATTTATTGTATAGTGTGTATGAATGATCGTTTCAGCAATTCACCGATAAAACATCCACAAACGCATCCCTTTGATTATCTGATCTGTCGGTCAAGAACGATAATATCGGTCTCAAATTCCCGATAGCGAGCAGTGTGTACATTTTCAACTATCTGCCCATGTTTCCTATGTTCTTCTGTCATCATCCTTGTGGGTGGACATATGCAAAATCAGTGTGGTGTGGTGAAAAATTGCTAGCTTCTATGGAAAAATTGGATAATTTGTAGCACAAATATTGGGGGTTTCAATTTTCCAAAAAATTGTTCCATTCCTCGTCCTGATTTAAAAAATCTGACAGTGTGTAGCTAGCTTTACACTCAGTGCTGTCCATACCAAAATTGCATCCATCTGAGGAGTCTGTAATTTGACCCAATGCAAGTCCTTTATTTACACTGACATTCATCATCCTCCTGGGGCATTTCCAATTAGGGACAAACTATTCAAAAATCTCATGGTCCGGGGTTTTTCCTGCAGGGGCAAGATTTTTGATATACAATTGGATGCAAGATTTATATTTTTGGGGGGGACGGCCAAGTTTTTTTGTGTACCTTCAGAGCAAGTAAAATTTTTCCTAAAATTGTTATTTTAGGAAAGAATATCAGGACTTGCTTCAGAACTCCTAAGACCCCACCCCAATGACTAATTAACCACTTGCATGGCATGGTCGCATCAGATGAGGACATGTCAAGCTTTGCCGAGGTGATGCGTACCTTGGTTGCATCATTTCTGGTTTACGCAAAGCGAAGCTTGACATGTCCGCATCGTAACCTGGGTAATGAGGGGACACTTCCAGTGGAGACCTGTCAGGGACTACATGCTTATGCGTGTATGTATAGACAGGTGAGTGAGATCAACTAATTGTGAACATGGGTTGTTAGGTATTTAAGGACATTGTGTGGCACTGTGAGTTAGGCTCCCGATGAAGGTGGTTGTGGCACACCAAACGGCCGTCGAGCCAGTGATATGGTGATGGCTTCTGGCACTGCACTTTATCTATGATGAGATTTATATGGATTCCATTTTTTCATGCTGTTGACGCTTTGTGCTTTGTCATCTAGATACACAATGCAAATTGATATGCATTTGTCTGAATCTTTTATGGTTACTTATTTGGATATATAAACCTTTCTTTATATGGATGTGCTGGCTCTGGACTTTCTGCTTTACATTGACTTTTATGTGCTGTGGCACCCAGGCTTTTTTTTCACTACAGTTGTGCTGGAAGTCTGCTAATGTGCAAGATATATATATATATATATATATATATATATATATACACTGTATGTGTATACAGTATATATATATATATATATGTGCATATATATATATATATATATATATATATTACTGCGATCCTGTATCAATCAAGACCCGGTATGGTGCCTCCGATTAAGGATGGTAAACTACTGTATAAAGTATACTAGGGAAGATCTACAACATCAGTGATTTGCAAACCATTGATAGTCTATGAAAAGTTGTTTTGCCATCACTGATGGACAACGTTACTGCACCAATAATGGCAGCCACCCAACCGATGTTAAGGAAACATCAGCGGCTGTGGTCTCAAACAATCAATGGTTTCTATTAATGTTTGACACCATCGGCCATCGATGGTACAGCTGTCAATTACCATCACTACAGTTTGCCATGCAAATTGCTATTTTTATGGTATGCAGTGTATTTAAAAAAATATTTAAAAAAAATGGTGTTGGAAAAGTTTTAAAAAAATGTTCTTGACCTAATTCAATCATACAAAAAATGACAATTTCTGAGCTGTTTTTGGCAACATTATTAGCCATTAAGTAGTTAAACAATTGGAAGAATCCAATTAGCTTAATTTGTCCAATAATTGCATGTCATTATTGGTTGATAAAACCAATAATGACTTAAAATTTCCCCCAAATCAACTTTTTCATTAATTACTGCACCCCAAATTTAATTAATAAAAAGAAAAATAGTTGCTTTATTTTTCTTTTATTTTTTCTTTTTTTTTAATTGTCCTAAAATTACTATTTTTGTTTGAATCTAAATGAAAAAATTGTATTTTATAATTTTTTTACATTTACATTTTTGTTTCTTATTGACCTAAAATTAACCTAAAATTATCTTTTGCTGTAAACATTTCTTTTACTTTTTTTAGGGGAACAGGCTGATTCACACATTTAAAAAAAAATTTTTATGTGGGTATATTTAAAAAAAATGTGCACCCAAATTTTTTAAATTAGATACCGTGGGTATCGTGAGCAGCAATAACCACAGTAATCCAAAATTGGTCGCCAGGTCCGCATAATTTTTTGCAGATAAAACCTCACCTCTGATTGGATATGCCCCTCTGTGTCATGCATAAGACTGACTTTGAGGTTTTACTATTTGTTTTAGTGAATATGCTATCCACACCAGCATTCTACTGTACATACTACCAAGATTATTGATCTCTGCATGTGACTGTTGCTGCTGAAGTACATTTGTGAGATGGATCATTTAAGAGAAGTTTTTGTTAGGTTAATTTTTATTCAATTTTTTTATTCCTGTACGTAATTTTTTTTTAAATATTTGTATTGTTTAGCTTCACTTGCTTATATGTTTTAAGTTTGATTTATGTTTTATTTGTGTCTATTTTTATATGAATTAATATCAATTTTAGAACTGTTATGTGCTGCGGTTTGGAGCTTACAGATTTCTAACACCTGAGAATTTGTATTACCTTATTAATTTTGCATTATATATTTAATATAATATAACATCTGAGGTTAGGAGCTTTCGGCACTGCCACATTTCCTTTTCACCTATACTTCTCTCCCTATCTATCTCACACAAAGCACCCTCATCAGTGACTCCCATGGTATACCACCCTGAAAAACTAGCTACAGACTTCTTCATACAACTCTTCCTCCATTAACAACACAGGTGTTGTTTCTGAGTTGAAAGCTATGCAAAATAGAGGAAGTAATGTTTCAGTTTGTCAAAACCATGAAAAATTTTAATTCCACTGTTTGTAAAGGTTCAAGTAGGGAAGATTGGAGAAAAGAGAAGACCAAATCCCATGGGGCCATAGGAGGTACAAACAGGTTGTAATCTGACAATCCCTTGTGGAAAAGTCTGGACATCTTGGTAATAATGCTAGTCGCTTTTGAAAGAAAATTGACAAAGCCAATACTTGAACTTTTAAAGATCCCAGACGAAGACCTGCTGCTAAACCAGCCTGTAGAAAAAGAAGCAGTCTGGCTAAGTTGAATTCTGACGGTGGCGCACCCTTGCGTTCACACCAAATGACAAATGCCTTCCATATGCGATGATAGTGCTTAGAGGTATCTTCCTTTCTAGCCCTTTACATAGTAAGAATCACCCTTGAAGGCATACTCTTCTTTCTTAACATAGCCCCTTCAACAGCCAAGCCATCAAATGAAACTGCTTTAAGTCCTGATAAATAAACGACCCTGATGCAGTAGATCTTCTTGCAGAGGAAGAGGCCACAGGTCGTCTATCAGTAGAAAATGTAGGTTGGAATACCATGCCCATCTGGGCTAGTCTGGAGCCACCAACAGAACATTTACCCTTTCTTGTTTGATTCTTTGCAGCAGATGAGGAATGAGTGGGAGTGGTGGAAACAGGTAGACAAACTGAAACTGCCAAGGAGCTGTTAGATCATCCACCACCACTGCCTGTTGATGTCTTACCTGGATCAATCACCTGGCAGTTGATGGTTCAGTCTCAATGCCATAAGACCTACCTGAGGGAGACCCCTACGCTGAATCAGTTGTTGGAAGTCCTGCAGATTGAGCATCCACTCTCCCAGATGAATGTCCTGTCGACTGAGGTAATCGGCCTCCCAATTTTCTACCCCTGGTATGAAAATTGCTGATATCGCTACTGCATATTCCTTTGCCCAGAGAAGAATGTGGCTTACCTCCCTCATGGCGGACTGACTCTTGTTACGCCCTGTTTGTTGATGTATGCCACAGCCACGGCATTGTCGGATTGCACTCTGATGGCCTGGCCCTTCAACAGAGGATGTGCCACCTGAAGAGAATAGAACACGGCACTTAGTTCCAGAATGTTTATGGGCACTACTGCCTCCAGCCGAGTCCAGCGGCCCTGAAAGTGGCTTCCCTGAGTCACTGCCCCCCATCCTCTCAGACCGGCATCTGTGGTGAGGAGAATCCATTCCCACAGTACAAACCTCTTGCCTGCCAATAGGTGAGTGGAATTCAGCCACCAAAGGAGAGATGTCCGAGTCTTGGGTGACAGTTGAACTCACTGGTAATGGAAGAGGTGGGACCCTGACCACAGAGAGGAGGTCCAGTTGGAATGGACGGACATAGAACCTCCCATATTGGATGGACTCGAAAGACGCAACCATCTTTCCCAGAAGGCAAATACACAGGTGCACTGACACCCTGTGATGACGCAGTATGAATCGCACCCTGTGTTGGATGGAGGTAACTTTATCCTGCAGAAGAAATACCTTCTGCTCCACTGTGTCCCAAATCATCCCTAGGAAAGGCAGACATTGTGTAGGTTGCAGATGAGATTTTTGGTAATTCAGGATCCATCCGTGTTGCAACAGCAGACTCTGTTACCCGGATGTCCTGCAGTAATTGAGAGACTGATGGAGCCTTGAGGAGTAGGTCATCCAAGTAAGGGATGTTAGTAACCCCTTATATCCGAAAGAAGGGCCATCATTACTGCCATGACCTCTTGGTGCTGATGAAAGACCGAAAGGTAAGGCCTGGAATTGAAAATGAGAGGCCCGCACTGGGAACCGAAGGAATGCCTGATGAGGAGGCCAAATGGGAATGTCGAGATAAGCATCGTTTATGTCTAAGGATATGAGAAACTTGCCCCTCTCTAGCCCTGCAATGGTGGATTGCAGGGACTCCATTTTGAACTTGAAACATCTTAATCCTTATTTGTGGACTTTCAAGTTCAGAATGGGTCTCACCGAGCAGTCTGGCTTGGGATTTACAAACAAGCTGGAATAAAAACCTTGCTGGTGGATAGGGACATGCACTATTACTCAAGAAGACAGTAGCTTTTGTATTGCCTCCTGTATAACAACCCGTTTGTCTGCAGATGCCGGCAAACCGGTTGTGAAAAAACGAATAGGAGGTTGGATCTGAAAATCCAGCTTCAACCCCTGAATAATGATGTCCCGGACCCACATGTCCTGGCAAGACTTGATCCAAACCACCTTGAAGTTGCAAAGGTGAGCTGCCACCCTGGGGTCCCCCAGGTAGGAAGGAAGCACATCATGTACGAGGCTTAACTGAAGCCTTATCCTGCTGGGAGGAGGATGCAGTGGCTCTACCCCTGCCTCTGGAACACCAGGAGATAGTGGGAGTGCCTCTACCATGGCCTGGAATACAAAAGGACCAAAAGGACGGTCCAGCAAAGGGCTGCCTGGGGGGAGGAGCAACAGATGGGAGATAAGTGGACTTACCACCTGTGGCTTGAGATATCCACTTATCCAGTTCCGTTCCAAACAGAGCTTCTCCTGTGAATGGAAGCGCTTCCATGACTCTCTTGGATTCCACATCCGCCTGCCATTGTCGCAGCCACAGGACTCTGCGGGCTGAGACAGCCAAGGCCGAGGAAAGACTACAAATATCCTTAGAAGCCTCTACAAGAAAAGCAGCAGACTCTGCAATGCTACAGTGTACACTAACATCAAGGTAGTTTCTAATTTCCTGTCAGAAGGCTCCCTTAAAGACACTGCCCCTGGAACTGGGAGCACTGTCTTTTTTGATGGATGTGACACTGAAGGAGGAGTTTCACATAAATGCCTGCTTTTTGCAGGAAAGGGATAAAAGCTTCCTTGAAATCTGAAACCTTTTATCAGGGTGTTTCCATGTTGAGGTAAGGATCTCGTCCAATTCCTCAGGCACTGCTCTATAAGGTCCTGTACCTCCCTCTGTATCAGGCATGTCATCCTCTTCTGGATCATCTCACATATGGGGATTCGGTATTAGTCTCCTAGCAGGGACACTCGAGGACGATGACACTGGAGGAACCTGGGCTGACATTATCCTTGTGAGCCCTTCTACAGACCTGGCTAAAGACCGCGCCCAGTCTGGTTCAGAGAAGGCAGACCTCTTAGATCTTTCAAACTCTATCCCTGCGAGAAGCTTCTAGCTCTGCAGACATTTGAGACATGACTGATGTAATTTGATCAGTCCATGAATTTTGTGGGGATGCTGCAGTCTGTTTCTGAAACACACTTCTCACACAACAGGGAAGTGGATGATAGTCCCTGTGTAAACTTCTCTGCACAATGATTACAAGAGAAAGTTTTTTGTGCAGCCTTAGACCACTTGAAAGTCATTCTACCACTTCACTGTACACACAGAAAAAATTGATACAGACAAACACACATGCAGATAAACTATTTGAAGAAGAGATAGGGGCATAGAGGGAGATTATGCTATCAATCCCACCCAAACAGCTCTGCTTCATAGAATAGTGCTATTAACACAATAAAATGCTGCTATTAACACAATATAATGCTGTAATCACTGTGTAAACACAGTTCAACCTGATCTTCACAAGTCTATCCCCACTGTGCATACACAATCTGGGCAGAAATGTCTGTTCTCTGCATGAGTCAGCAGCCTGTGTTTGTAAAATGGCCACCAGACTCCTTGTGGAAGCTCTGGGCTGCTGGGAGGCAGGAGCAGAACTGTGTGTTAGGCTCCGTCCCCTCCATTCGTGCTGCTGCTGTTTTAATGCCCGCCTGTCATTTTCTCCTGGTCACCCTGCTACTCAGAGTGCCATGAGTCACTAACCTTTCTGCTGCCAAATGCTGCCAGCGGCGGGCTTGCTAATGGGGGAGCGTGATGAATGCTGCATGCAGCACGTCTGGCTACCCGCGCGCTGCAAGCAGCGGCGATGAGGTCTCTCATCAGCTCCAACGAAGCAGACAGGCAGGGGCAGTGAGCTGCCTGTCTGATCCTCTTGCTGATCGAGGATCCATTGATTTTTAGCAGAGAGCTCTTGTATGTGAACAGCTCCCTTGGCACAAAATTTAGACTGTCCTGTAGGGGGGTATAGAGGGGGAGGATCTAGCTACTATTCAAATTTATTAAAGTGCCAGCTGCCGGTTATCCCACATCTATACCCACTGTACTGAGACTCCAGTGTCCCCTAGTGGATGAAGGAGAAAAAAGTATTTGCAACCCCTTGCATTATGGTTTGTTCAAGATACAAAGTTACTAGCTTTTTTTTATTTGCTCGCTACTCAGAATTAACCCCATAAATAGAAACAAAAACCTACTGTAACTAAACCACAAAAAATTTATATTATAACAATCTGTTCACTAACTGATACAAACCCCTCATACTATTGATACAAAAGGTTTTAAATGTATTTGTGTTAATGCAGTGGTTCCCAAACGCAATCCTCAAGTACATTAACAGTCCGGATATCCATGCTTGAGCACAGGTGTCTTAAATAGTACATCAGTTAATTTGATATAACCATCTGTGCTCAAGTGTGGATATTTTTAAAACCCCAGGTCCATGTTTGGCAACCACTGTGTAAATGTAAGATGGCCAATATCAGCCAACTTGCTGTGTGTCATAATGTTAGTGAATCTAAATCATTTAAAGAGGATGGGGATATTCTATAAAATTAATGACCTTTAAAATAAGCATCTCTATATTCTATATTTTATATAACTGGACATATTTTCCATAAAATGTATAATTTTCTCTTGATCTTGGTGAATAAATGACCTGCAATTATAATGTGTTTATTACTTAGATTAATACATCTGGAGGTTTGACACTCTTAAATTTTAAAATGCATTATTACGCGTCAAAGCACATTTCTAAGGTTGCAGGTGGGATCAATTTGATAATACTTAATAAAGTTATTTAAAGAACAAATAAGGTTTAATTAAATTTTGTCTAGTTTGCAGCTAAATTTAAAACGATAATCAGTTATAAGGCAAAACCAGCCTTATAACTGATTGCTGCTTTAAATATAGCGGTGCACTCACCAAAATTATGCCGGTTCCTTAAACTCAGAATTTATTAAATAACCCCCGATATATGAGTGTGTCTGAGGTTTCACACATTTGTTAGTGGTTGGCGAGAGTTTATATCCAGATACTTCAAACTGGCATAATGTTGAATTCAGTAAATTATTAAAATACAAATACATTCATTATGGTGTAGAATAGCACAATTAAAAGTGAAAGGTTAATGCAAATATTTTCCACAAATACAGGCAGAATCTAATGAGACCCAGTTTTCATATAGTGAAGTGCAACTCATGGCTCCCCCTATAAAAAAACTATACTACACTATGTAGAAACTCACAATCTTATGTCTAGTTTAATTATGGAGTTACTGAAAAAGGGATGTAGTCTGGAAGCCGACAGTCTAAATGCTGACCGCTGGCTTCCAGACTTTCTAATCCCGCCGTGGTACAAATGACAGGCGTCGAAAACTTGACGCCTGTCATTAACCATACGCCGGAAGACCAACGCTCGGCATACCAAATGAAGGTAAGCCGCGGGCCGGGCGTGGACAGCCATGGGGGGAGGGTTAGGTATATGGCTCCCAGTGAGGATTTAGGGTTAGGCACCCCCTGGGAGGGTTAGGTTTAGGCTAGGGGAAGGGATGGTTAGGGTCAGGCACCCCCAGGGGGAGGTTAGGGTTAGGCACTCCTCCCAGAGACTTAGGTTTAGGCTGCGGGGAAGGGGGGTGTTAGGTTTAGGAAGTTAGAGGGGGGATTAGGGTTAGGCACTTGGAGTGAGGTTAGGGTTAGGCACACCTAAGGGTGGGTTAGGGTTAGGGGAGGAATTTGGTTAGTGATACTTACCTTAGGGGCGATCAGGATCTTCACCCTTGTCGGGCTGCCGCTGTCGGCAGTAATATCTACTATACCCACTGAAAAATACTTACACATTTTTGAGTATTAATTTTTCATATGATCTCTATGCTACCTTGTGCAGTCTCCGCCACAAGACATGATACCGTGACATCACTGATTTGTGGGCAGGGCTTGCACAGGGTGGCATAGAGCTGCTGATTCCTCTGATGAAGCTGCCTTGTACAGTAAAACGTATTAGGCTTATGTTACATCGGACTTGGATGTATATAATTATTCTCACTTTTATACTCTTTTACTGCTGGATCATTGCAATATTTTCCAGCTCAAGGAAGGTCCAAATCACAGATACTCACAGATACCATTTGTCTGGGGATTTCTCAACATCTACACTATACTGTAAATAGCTGCAAGGTAGCTTTTATTCATCTAGCAATTCACCATTCCCTTTCTATGGACATACAGAAGAAACTTTATGTCCAGAGAGATTTCTTCCACTGAGCTCTTTGGGCTCTTAGCACAAAAAATATGTTTTTTAAACCCCTAAATTACCTAATATATGTTGATATAATACATATATACATATATCCTGCCTTGATTTATTTTTAGAATCTGCATAATGATAAATATTTTTTATTGTTATATATTCTCACACAGGTTATTTTATTTTTCTGTTGTAGTGTCTGTACATTATATTGTGTTGTTATTGTTTCTTCTACACAATTCAGTATTCCTCTAGCGACAAATAGGTCAATCAGCAAAATTTCATCCATAGCCCTATTAAAGGAGCTTACTGTCCCTCATACACTATTTTTCCTGAATTGTACTTAGAGCAGACATCTTGTTTTCCCTTTTTGTCATTTTACACTAAATTATAACACATAATACTTCTGCAAAACACAATTGATTTATGTTTTTGTCATCAGCACCATTCACTATCCAGAAAATAATGGGCAAATCACTGTCATTTCAGCCAATGTATTTTTAAAATGCTACAGTACAACCTAAAAATGTGCAATTTTTGGCCACACTTAAAAATGTCAATGCAAATACGATACCAAGAGACCCTTACAAAAGCTTCTCAGTCATTCATGCAGCAATAAAGGAAATTTGTCAAATAAAAAGTGTCTTCACAAAAAAAACTCTCAGTCGCCAAAAATCACTCCAAAGAAAGATGAAAATGATACAGACTATTACTGTAAAGAAGGGATGAAGAGCTACCTAATGCTATAAAAGTGTATAACAATGACATTTTTATATACATTGCTTTGTAGAAGGATGTACATTCCTGTCCAATACGCACAAACACTGTAATGTTGAACTTTGTGGGGCAGATTGTGATTGACTGGTGATTAGCGAAACATTAGCGAGTGTTGTACATTTCTAGGTACTATGCAAATTTGTAAGTAACCATTTTAGCTGTATGTCCTCATTTTAGCTGTATGTCCTGATATGAAATATTTTATTATTATGTTTTTTTCAGCACTCTTTTGGAGTTGTCTGTTAAAACAGAAATTATTTAAATTACAATATTCAACAAAATGTAAAACATTCTCTGCATCTGGCATGTGAATACTATGGCCATATTCAATTAGAGGCGAAAAGCCTTTTTCGCCTGTTTTTTTTTGAGAAAATTTTGCCTAAAAAAATTTCGCCAAATTAAATTCCAGGACAATTTGCCCTAAGTGGAAACTCGATGCATTGAATTCTCCAAAAAATATTCTCCAATCAATAGCAGGTGAAAAGAAGTGCAAAATCTTTATTTTGGGGTGCAAACGTGGGGAAATGACTCAGAACCCTTGGGACAGCCCCCCAAAAGACAAATCTGCAAAAAAACAAAAACCTAAGAACACCCCAAAAAAGACGTCATTTTTGGGGTAAAAATTTGAAAAGTGGGGGGACAAGCATAAAAACTAGCGAAATAGGCTTCTTGGGGGCTGCAAGGATGGGTCAGGTGTTTTTGAGATTGCAGGTCTATGCAGCAGGTGGATTTTTCACATTTTTTAAAAGTTCACTTTAGAGACATAAAAATATGCTAGCACCCATTTTCAAGTACTCCAAATTTGACTGGACTACTTATTTTCACCAAAAAATACTGCTTAATGCTATTCTTCACCACTTTTACAAAGACGCTAATAGCAAGCAATTTACACAACTTACGTATGCAAAATAGTTTTATTAGGGCTATCAGTACACATCTATATTGATTTCCTATGTTAGTGCATCCTTTTCTGGGGTACAGACTGATTTCCCCAATTCTTTCAGTACTTTTCACCTGTTCCGCATTCGCCTAATTCCGTTTTCGCCTGTTTTGCAATTGAATTGGGTGAAAAGCGGGGATGCACATGGAATGATTTCGCCTCTGAAACAGGTGAATGAGCCGAAAAGTCATACAGGCGAAAATTTTCCAACTTTTCGTATCTAATTGAATACCCTTCTGTATGTGTTTTTGCCTAAATTAGGGAATCTGAATTCAGTGGAAATATCAGCTTTTTCTATCACATAATAATTGTGAGGTATATATATATATATCAAAAGCAGTAAAAGTGTCTCATTGGTATCTCTACAAAGGAACCAACCATAGTCCCCCATCATTGCAGAGTCCTAGCATCCATGGAAGCAATGCTCCATTGTGAGAATGTCTTGGTGAAAAACATTCCCCATGTTTATCACTTACACTACCCAGGTTGTCATGGAAAAAGTCTAGATAGGAACGTAAAAGTGTATTTTAAGTGACATTCTACAACCCATATTCTTAAAGGGACGAGATTATGTTAATGCTATATTATTGTCCACTGATGTCATAGTTTACCTATTAGGATTTTTATTTTTGTGTTATCTAGATTTCTCTATTGCACTTTACCTCTCATATTATCAAGATTAGCCCCTCTGATCTAGTTATATATTTTTCTGTACCCAGCATTAGTGTAAATGTTTAAGTCATTATACTGAAAACAATTTTTTAAGCCTACAATTGTTTTCAACAAACCAAGCTTATCCCACTTTTCTTCCACAACATCCTCCTTCCTTCTTGTACCAGTGCATTACTTATTACCGAAGGCCTATTCATTAAGGTTAATGCATATATATAATGTACTGTATGCAAGAAAAGTAGTTTCCACATGTTTAATGTTATAGGCCCATTTATCAATGCGTTCCCAATGTGGCCACCATCCATTCATCAATCTCCAAAAACGAAAAGTTTTCGGAGATGGACTGTGGGAACAGATGTCATCTTCAGGTGGCATTAGTCCAACAAAACTCCCCTATTGAAAGAAATTACTGAGTGCGAAGAGGGTTCCATTTGGATCCCTATATGTCCTCCTGCTCTAATTGTGCACATAAGTGAACTACTGTAATTACACGCATGCACAGTAATGTTGCCCAGCAATATATTCTTTCTCCAGGAAAGTAGTGTGGTAGGGCTCACAGCTAAGCTGCTTTTTGGAGCAGCTGTCTCGCCACTGGAGCAAATCTAAATAATTCCAGTGAATTGGTGTCTGCCACCACAAATCACAGCAAGTTGGATACATTGTTTACACTGGACCATCAGGAATTAATACTGTATAGGCCCCTTAATCACCTGCTTATCTAATGCTTCAATATCATTCTCACCCATCTACCTACAGAATTTAATTCCTTGCCTCTTAGATTTATTTTCAGTTTCTGTCACCCCTTTGTATTTACTGGTTGACCAGCAATCATGTCTCCCCAGTGTTATACTTGGGTCCTTTTAAATTTACCTTTTAAAATGACTATGTATGACTCTTTGATTGTAGCACCATTTTTAATTAGGCTTTTTGCTGATTTCTAATGTTGTTTTACCTCTCAGGTATATTAAACCAGATAGATTTTTTTATCATTTTTAAAGAATTATGACCTTTATATATAATCATTGACTGTCTATTATCTGAACTTTAATGTATATTTATCTCTCATGTGTATTGCAGGCTTAATTGTGCTATTGTTGTCTTGCACTTACTGTCTACTGTATATGTCTGTGTAAATGTACTGTTTATTGATTTCTGTAACACAGGAGCACCTTGTAAATGAGATTGCTCAATCATGTTTGCCTGGATAAATAAAGGATTTGATTGATTGGTTGACAAAGTCCCTTCACCCAAACAAACCAATTAAGGTAGAGAAAGTACAAACTTCTCACATTTTAATATGACAAGGGTTTCAATTGAGAAAGTACTCTATCATCTGCAGAGATGACATTGGAAGATATGGGAAAAGAAAGAGCTTCTTCAGCAGTTCCATCATTTGTTTTTACATGTGACTGTGTTGCTGTTGAATGAGTGGATGAAGCACCAATTGTTCCTGTTATTGATTGTTGCATGTAGTGTAGTTCTCAGGCTGGCCTTACTTATCCACTCACTGTGCTAGAGAATGCATAACGGCTTATGTGTGCAAGCTCAACAAACTTTTAAGAAGATGCAGCATTGGATCATTCATCTGCATGAACATCGGTCATTTCAGTTACCCCCAGGTTACTCTGGATGGCTGGTGTTCTCACGCTGCTGAAGTCAGTAAAGCTGTATCCAAGTGCGCAGCCACTGGCTTCAGCACACCCAGAAGATGTAGGTGACATGCTCCCGTTGTCTGCAACGCTGCCTTTTTCCTGCCCCCAAATGACTGCAGCCTGTCAATCAGGCTGCGACGTACAGGGCACTGCGAGCAATCTCGCAGAATGAGATCAGCACATGGGCAATGCAGCATCTATGCATGCACAGATCTCTAACCCATCGGCATAAACCATTGGGTTTGTGTACATTTAAATAATTTGCTTTTTTACCAAATGTTCCTGGTTTTGGTGATTTTAAGTTTATGTCAGCATCAAAAGGGACAAAGTTGAATGCACTTTATATTTCTGATTTTCAGGTGCTACTAAGGGAAGAAAGGGTTGCTATTTAATCTTTTAATGCCACAACTGCATAAGTCAGCACATTTTTTCCACGGTACTTGTGTAGTGCATTTTGTCATGACTGCTTTCCTCCTCATTAACCTCAGGAAGGCTAGATGGATTTATGTTGCTGCTGCAGCTGTTCAAAGTTCTAGTGTAACATCTGCATCTCTGGAATTACTTAGCTGTCTCTCATTTTATATGAGATTACTTATCTTATAAGCCAGGATCTGGGTCTCTTTGAACCACGCTCTTTCTAAATATTATTGTTAATAGAGCAAACAAAAAGTTGCATAGGAAGATGGTACTGAAACTGTAAAAAAAATTGTTAGTTAATAGCCAGATATATATAAATGAATTACAAGTATAGAAATTACTCTGTTACACCAAATCAAGATCACGTTGATGAATGTCAAATGGTAACAGACCATAAATACCATAAATACCCCTTTATAAGTTTTATGAGATAAAACTTCTAAATGTCATATAATAAAACATTTTTCACAAGGTGATCAATACAGTAGGTATATTAAACACTTCTAGACAGTGGCCAAATTAACAGTAGTAACATTTACTGAAGATGATGATGATAATGATGATGATGATGAGCATTTTGTTCATTCTAGGTCATACGTAGAACATGTTGCCAATTGTGATGGAAAAACAATAGATCTTCGTCACTTAATGCTTGCATTAAGCCTAATGGAAATTTCCAAATCAGTTACGTTTATTATTATTATTATTATTATTATTATTATTATTATTATTTATTTATAGGGTTTCACACATGATCCATCATTTCCAGGAGCTTTATACAAGGTAAAAATGTACATCAGGACACACTGCCTAAAAGTTTGGTCTATCTGCATTATTTTGAGAATTGATAGCAGAATCATGATGGCAAGTATTTAGTCCTTATTATGACTCCAACAAGGCTGTAGAGGCTTTATAGACAAATACTGAAAAAAAAATACATTTAAAATTTGCAACACCTCAATAGCTTTCATATGCGGTGTTGTTGTGCCTGCTGATCCCACATAGATTACAGATGACTGGCAGGAAGTAGGTAGGACATGTCAGAGGCAGGAAATTACAATCTAAAATCAGAATTTAAAAAAATCGATAATGCTATTATTGATAGATTCTGACAAATTGTGGCCAACATAATATTTTAGACTGCATACAATTCTAAATTCAATTCAAGAATAAGCTGTTAGTACCCCAATGTTTTTCTTCATGCTTTCATCTCAACTCCGTTTACTCTCATGTTATGATACAAAGCAGTGGAACTATTGATTCAGTGAGTAGTTACTTTTCATTTTACCTACTGTACTGTATGTCTTCTCTCTGTTGTTTTGCTTATCTTGCACACTACAACCTATATAGTGCACCCAACATTGATGACTCATCTGGTAAAGTAGCAGGATGGAAACAATCCATTTAATGAGTAATCTGAATCCTGTTCTTTTCCATAGTACCCCAATTATTATCACATAGACTATGTATTGCCTACCTTTCCCACCATAATCTATGTAGTGCACCCAAAATTGCTGCCTCACCAGCTAAGGATCTAGTATTTTATATACTGTTTTAGTATTCTTTAGCTCCCCCATTATGTGTTATCTCTTCGTGGCATCTACTACTCCACCCAGTGTAATCTATGCATGAAGTAAGGCTGCCTCGTCTGGTACATCATGAGTGGATTAAACAATTCATAAAAGTGATTACCTAAAATTCAACCTCACCCCTGCACATACTTCCTGTATTTTCTGTATTATGGTCATGGTTTTTACATTTCCTGAAAATGTAAAGCTCCTTGAGTCACTTAAGACAAAAAAGTGCTATATAAATAAAATTATTACTACTATTATTATTATTACTATTAATATTACTTCAAAAGAATAACATAATATTTACAGTAAATTGTTTCTAAGCCATATACTTTGTACAAAGTACACATATTTACAAAAAAGGCATTTTCCTTAACTATAAAGAAAGTTTTTGCAACTGAAACTTGTCTCAAGGCTAAAAATCAAGTTTTTATTAGTTTTGTGCCATTATTGTGCCTTTTGTTAGTATTATTCCACATGAATAAATTATGTACAAGATAACATAAAAATACAAAGGTCACTAGAAAAATTTACTAATATTATTAATAAAACTGTGATTCAATGCAGAACAGATCAGTGAATCTGTTCTTCCCATATCCGTTGACATGATAATGAATATTTATTTACATTAAAACACATGGCCGATAAAGAGAGCTTGATAGCATATATTTTAAGACATTTTACATGGGGCATGTACATACAAACATTGCCGCAGCATGACAAAAATGATCATTCCCACTCAGGTGCACACATAATACTTTCTTTATTGAACTTCCCACTGTGCCTTATTGTCTGATTCACAAGTCGCTTAGCCTTTTCAAAGTTATTCGATTCACTTGACTTACCTCTTCCCATATCTCCATTAATTTTTACAATGGATTTGTGGATTATATTGTATGCAATTGACCAGATTACTTGAGAAGCTATTTATGACCTTTTAAGTTATTCAGATTGCAACCTGCAAAACAAAATAAATAGGAGTAGAATACATTTATATTGCTGTCATGCTGTGTACTTTAAGTGGCATAGTCTAAGCAATGGATCAGTGCATTTAGCGGCAGTAGTCAGGACAGAGATATGTACATACTAGGGAGGGAGAGAGCAAGAGAGAGAGAGAGAGGAGACAGTGACCGATAAAGAAGCAGAGGGACAGGCAAAGAACTAGAGAGCAAGAGAGAGAGAAAGAGAAAAAAAAGAGAGAAAGAAATAAAGGGAGAGTGAGTGAGTGAGAGAGAAAGAGAGAGAGAGAGTCGGATATAGAGGAACTGAGGCTGACCGATATATAGAGAGAAAGAGAGAGTGGGACATGGAGAGAAAGATGGAGAGAGGGGGGGAAGAGAGAGAGATAAAAAGAGAGTGAGATTGGCCGAGAGTGATAGAGGAAGAGAGTGAGAAGGACAGTAAAAGGGAGGAGAGAGAGATAATTTAAAATATAGTTAACAGTATACATTTTTCAGTGTACATGATACAGTAGATACAGGTGACATTACAGTAGAGGTTCCCAAACATGAACCTCAAGGCACCCCAACAGTTCAGGTTTTAGAGATAGCCATGTTTAGCACAGGTGGTTAAATCAAAATGACTGATGTACTAATTAACTCACCTGTGGTCAAGCATGGATTTCCTTAAAAAATGGACTGTTAGGGTGCCTTGAGAACAGAGTGTGGGAACCTCTGCATTACAGTATTATATTTTTATGGCACCACATAATTCCACAAGGACCAGCAAGACATTAAAAAGAATAAATTCAAGAATAATAAAAAAGGAAGCACAATAATGTTCCATAAAGTTATGTGCTAATCCAGAGATTAATGCAACGAACTGCTAATTGAATCCGGCCGCCGGTCTCAATCCTGACATCAGAATGCCAGCTAGGCAGTGGCATAACTACTGCCCCCGCAGCCCCCGCGGTGGCTTGGAGGCGCTGGGTAGCTTGGAGGCAACGGGGGCAGTAGTTACGCCACTCAGTGGCGGAACTCTCGTAACTATGGAGGGTGCAGGGGGTGCGGTCATACCCCCTGCACCCTCCATCTGCCGGGCACCCGCTGAGTGTGTTACCAGCGGGCACCCGGCTCCTACTCAAACCCCCGGTGGCAGCCGCAGGGCACTATGGGAATGACGTCATGACATCACTCCCATAGTGCCGAGGAGCAGACGCCGGGGTATGGACGGCAGCAGCACTGGAGCGTGGATAAAGGTAAGTGGTTTTTTTTGTGTGTGTGTGCGCGGGGGGGAGCAACTACAGGGGGCTATCTACTGGGGCAACTACAGGGGGCTCACTACTGGGGGCAACTACAGGGGGCTCACTATTGGGGGCAACTAGGTGCAACTACAGGGGGCTCACTACTGGGGGCAACTAAAGGGGGTTCACTACAGGGGGCAACTACTGGGGGCAACTACAGGGGGCTCACTACTGGGGGAAACTACAGGGGGCTCACTACTGGGGGCAACCACAGGGGGCTCACTACTGGGGCAACTACAGGGGGGTCATTACTGGGTGCTACTACTGGGGGCAACTACAAGGGGCAACTGCTGGGGGCAACCGCTGGGGGCTCACTACTGGGGCAACTACAGGGGGTTCACTACTGGGGGCAACTACTGGGGGCTCACTACTGGGGGCAACTACAAGGGGCAACTACTGGGTGCAACTACAGGGGGCTCACTACAGGGGGCAACTACAGGGGGCAACTACTGGGCACAACTACAGGGGGCACTACTAAAATGGGCACAACTACAGGGGGCACTACTAGAAGGGGCACAACTACAGGGGGCACTACTTGAAGGGGCACAACTACAAGTGGCACTGCATATGGGCACAATTACAGGGGGCAATACTTTAATGGGCACAATTACAGGGGGCCCTGCATAATGGGCACTACTATAGGGGGCATTGCATAAGGGGCACTATTACAGGGGGCATTGCATAAGGGGCACTAGTATAAGGGGTATTGCATATGGGGCACAACTACAGGGGGCACTACTATAATGGCACAACTACAGGGGGCACTGTATAAGGGGCACTAACTTGATACACACAGTTTACAGGTTATAAACTATGTTCCCAATAATCTGGTTCTACACGGACATAAAAACTGTACAACCTGTCTTGAGCTGAGTTGACAAAGTGGCAGGAGCGGAGAGGAGGGTTGGTGAAGTAGATCTGTCAGGGTGGGATGTAATGGGCATTACTGTTTGGCATAATGTGTATTTGGCATTACTGTGTGCACAATGTGCTATTAGGGGCATTACTGTGTGGCATAATGTGTTGTATGTGGCATTACTGTGTGGCATAATGTGTTGTATGTGGCATTACAGCATGGCATAATGTGAAATAGGGGCATTACAGCATGGCATAAGTTTGTTATAAGGGTTTTACTGTATGTCATTATGTGTTATACGTGGCATTATTGTGTGGCATGTGTAAGGGGCATTGCCATGTGGCATAATGTGTTGTAAGGGGCATTCTGATGTGGCATAATGTGTTGTAAGGGGCAGTCCGGTGTGGCACACCGGATAATAAGGGGCATTATTTAGTGTGTCATAATGTGTAAGGCACGTTGCTGTATCATGTGGCCACACACCTTAAACATCGTCTTTGGGTGTGTTTGATCTTTGGGCAGGGGGGGGCATCTGAAACTTTTTTGGCATGGGGGAGCAAAATTTATAGTTACGCCACTGCAGCTAGCGATTTATGATAGGTGTCAAAATACCGACGCCTATCATAATCCTGACACCAGAACACCGAGGACATTTTCTTGAATGAAGGTAACTCCAGGGCACCCTTAGCATTAGCTGTGGGGGGGAGGGTTAGGATTAAGGAGTCTAGCGGGGTTATGGTTAGGTTTGTGGGGAAGATCAGGCTTAGGCACCCCTAGGGGGAAGGTTTAGGGTTAGGCACCCCCAGGGAGAGGCTAGGGTTAGGCACCTCCCTGGTATGGTTAGGTTTAGGGAGCAGTAAGGGGGGTTAGGGGTGTTAGGTACTAGGGGGAGGTTAGGGTTAGGCACCACTAAGGGAGGGTTAGGGTTAGGGGGGACAGGTGAGGTTAGGGTACTTACCTGCCCCAGTCGGGACATGATCCTGTCAGGCATCCATCATGTTTTGAACCGGCAGCTAAACAACCATCAGCATTTCAATCCCATTTTGAATCCGGCCCTATGCTGAGTTGGACGGACATAAATACGCCTAGGTCCAGATTCAATTAGCCTTGAAGCAGTGTCCGGGGCTATTCAATTGCAGTCCATGTCAGCCCATTATAATCCCAAAGGCTGCACCTAACACTGATTTCCATTTACCTCCTCCTGAGGCTCAAACAGAAATCTGCAGTAAGTAAGACTTTAAGCCTTTCTGCATTTATCCTGAAACCTTTGTGTTAATGAGCTTCAGCTGTGGATTTACCATGCAAAGAAAAGAGCTTGTAGTTGAATAGCTCCAGGTGTAATAGTCCAAGGCTAAAGCACTCATGCAGTCAATATTGTGCCTGATTGAATCCAACCCATAGACTGCAGTTGCATCAACACACCCTCACTGAACATTGCCTACATGAGAATATCTGGTTACAGTCCAGTTATACCTACTGTGCGCATTCTCAAATGGAGATGTGTCTGTGGCTCTGCATCAACAAAACACTTATTTCAGGAGCAGGCTCAGGGCCTGATTCAGAGCCGCTTGCTCGCGCTGTGCATTCGCAAGCAGCCCGATGTTCTGTGTACGCGCATGCACATGCTTCGTTCTGTGCATGCGCAAACCACACTGTGATCGCAACCCTCTCACCAGCAAAGGCAGCCCAGGGTAATGAGTGACAGGAGAGGCCATTTGCGGGTGGTAACAGGGGCAGGACACTACTAACGGGGGGCTGTAGATGCGAATGCAGGCATTCCTGAGTGTTTCAACGCTGTGCATAATTAACAGGTAGCGTCATAGTACACGTCACTTGCCTTTTTTTACACTGATTTCCTCGCAATGCTTGCGGTAGGGTAAAGCAACCACAAGCACTGCATTAGCAACTGATGGTGCTCGATGTACCAATGTTTTAATACACTTCCTGGAGATGACATGTGCTGGTGGGCAGCTATGCCTGTGTGATTGGGCATACGCTCAGTCAAAGTGGCCACTCGCTAAGACATGATGGGCGTGCTTATGCCTTGGCGAGCGTTCGCTTCCCGTGGCATCACTTTGACAAATTTGCATATGCATCCAGCGAGCATACACAGATAGCGACCGGGTCTGAATCAAGCCCTCTGTACGAAAAAACACATGTGCTCCTCAGACAGGCATATTGAACTCTGTTTTGCACCCATAATGGGTCTAATGCATTGTTGAAAATAAATCAGATATACTGTATGCTGCTCTGAAGAAAAGGGTATTCACCCTCTTACAGAGTTATATCTGGAGATGCAATAAATGATACCAGCGCAACACTTAGTAACAAATCTAGATAAAAAATGGATGGTTTATAATAAGACTTAAACATTTATTAGCATTGCAATGAATAATAATAGGTTGCTCCTGAGGAAGCTGGATATCTTCAAACCAGCGAAACGCGTTGAGCGGTGTTTGCATGTTCTGGACTTACTGCAATGGACTCCTGACACAATCTCTCTCCCAGACATAGGAATTTATCCTGTTTACAATTGGCAGCTATAAAGATTACCTGGTGGATCTACATCAGCCCAATACTGTGCAAATTGCTAAAGGGACTGTTTGGACTCTAGGATTCTTAAACCAGTAATATCCTGCTGCTTATATTGGAGTATTTAGACATTGTTGAGAGAGTCATAATAACAATATTAATCAGTACATGAGCCAGCTTTCATATATGTGCACTAATTCTTTTAATTACATAAATTATTTTAATGGCCTTCTAGTCATTTATATTGCATGTTGAGCATTAGTGAATATATTATTAATATTAAACCATCCATTTTTTATTTTATATTAGTTATCAAGTGTTTAGTGCTGGTATCATTTATTTATATTTGTATGATTTAGTGGGGGCAGACACCCCTCTTACCAGCTGCTCTCTGACAGCACAGCCCTATATTTTTTAACTATTATATCTGAAGATGTGAATGCATCTGTGTACTTACTACTAGTGACTCATCACCATCAGTGAAGACATAAACCTCCCCTAAACTACTGTAGGTGCATGAGATATACCTACAACAGGCGTATGTATGTTTATCTGTATAGTTCACATATGTGGAAAGATGACTTACCCTTCAGACTTACCCTGATGACTTACCCTTAATGAGAATGCTGCATTGCAGCCAGGGGCATTTCTAGAGAGGAGGGGGCCTGTGTGCAGTCTCCAACATGGGTCCCCTCCTCTCTGTCTGGTGGCCAGTAGCGTACTGAGCTGTGCACAGCCAGCGCCAGAGTTATAGACTCTGGGCACTAGAGTGCACCCAGAGTCAATAGAGTATGTGCAAGTCACTGGGAAAATGGTCACGGCAGCCATTTTCCCTGCACTGTGCATGCGCAAACAATGGGAAAATGGTCATGGTGCCCATTTTCCAGTAATTTTTACAGTGCCTGACCCCCGCGCCGGCATGGGACTCCGGAGAGGTATGTAATACTATGGGTGCAGGGTGTGCGGTGCAGGGCCCTACTGGACCCAGGGGCCCGTGTGCCCCACACACCCTGCACCCATTATAGATATGCCCCTGGTTGCAGCCCATGTCCGTCTCTTCAGCTGTAATGTTAGAGGGGGTGTGGTCCGGTGCATGCTGCCGTGTAGGTGTACTTTTGTAGCTTACCTTGCATTGCACATTCTCCCCTTCAAGCCGTGTAGGTAACAGACGGTATGCACACTGGACACAGGCATGACAATCTGGAAGGAAGGAAATGATGAGAGAGTCGTCCTTCCTCAAAACAGACCGACATAACCAAGAACCACTAACAGGGATTCTGGTTTTAAGTGAAGATCATCACTGGCACTTTTGGCCTCAGATCCTGAGTTACAATTATAGGTAGTCACGCACTAGGTGAATACTCAACCTTGCACTATAGTGCAAGGCCCACTGTGCACCCAGAAGAAAAGATAGACATGTAGAGACAAACATACAATAAGAAACAGTACACACAAACATGTTCCAGGCCACACCTAATCTTGTCACTGCACCGCTTATTCTTCCACAAGTCCCTGTAAGGACACAACACCACAGCCATGCGGGGCCCTAACCTAATATGTTGTATGTTATATGTACCACTACGCTTATTAACTTCAATAACAGAGGCCCTCAACTCACAGGCCGAACAAAACAACAATGGTGTATGTGTAGTGCAACACAATCTATATTATACAATAAGAAGTTTACCCTGCACAGAAATTAAATCACAGTAACAACTTTCTATCACAGTAAAGATGTGGGGCCTGGCAGCCCTCCACATGAAGGGAAAGGGTCACAACAACATGTGTGGAGCTGGACAGCTCTTCCACACAAGGGAAGTAAACAGAGAGTGTGGGTGCCCCACATATATGTCACACCTATATGTGTAGGGGTACCAATCCAATTATTGAAATAGTATCCTCTGCCTAATGCCTAGTCATTCACAAGGGCTCAGTGCCCCATGCCTATTGCCCAGGCTCTTTCTGGTGGCTGAGGCCTAAGGCCTGCCAACTTCTGGCACCACCTAGTGGTCCATGGCCTAATATCGTGGCTCAGGCCTGTTGTATCAGGGCTCAGGGCTAGCTGTGGGGCACACAAAAGAGGACTTGGGCCTAATTGGGCAATAATTTTGGCCTAATGCATAGATCACTTTATTTAGAAGGAGGCTAACAACCTGCCTATTGATACACCAATTGAACTGGGTTTATTTCCCAGATCATTAATCATCTGGAGGGGCCTATATCAAAAGGGCCTAGTGCCCTTTTATATACACTGGGCCAAGGGGCCCTCCTAATGTGCCACAGACCTAAGACTTGACTGATTTCATGGGCCTACTGCTCGTCTACTGTGTCACAGGCCTGATGCCACACTTACCCCCTCAGGCCTAGCACCCACCACCTGGTATTCTAGGGTGGATTATATGTACATAGTGGTGGCCCAAAGCCACCTATCCATATTGTTGGAAGAGGCTGCAATGGGGTGCTTTGT